>CAUYRH010026389.1:0-22238 GCA_963574655.1 Perodicticus potto
TGTGTGTCTGTGTGTGTGTGTCTCTGTGTGTCTGTGTGTGTGTCTGTGTGTGTGTCTGTGTGTCTGTCTGTGTGTGTCTGTGTGTGTGTCTCTGTGTGTCTGTGTGTGTGTGTGTCTCTGTGTGTGTGTGTGTCTGTCTGTGTGTCTCTGTGTGTCTGTGTGTGTGTCTCTGTGTGTCTTTGTCTGTGTGTGTCTGTGTGTGCCTCTGTGTGTGTGTGTGTCTCTGTGTGTCTGTGTGTGTGTCTCTGTGTGTCTGTGTGTGTCTCTGTGTGTCTGTGTCTGTGTGTCTCTGTGTGTCTGTGTGTGTGTCTGTGTGTCTGTGTGCGCCTCTGTGTGTCTGTGTGTGTGTCTGTGTCTCTGTGTGTGTGTCTCTGTGTGTGTCTGTGTGTCTGTGTTTGTGTCTCTGTGTGTCTGTGTGTGTCTCTGTGTGTCTGTGTCTGTGTGTGTGTCTCTGTGTGTGTCTGTGTGTGCCTCTGTGTGTGTGTGTCTGTGTGTCTGTGTGTGTGTGTGTCTGTGTGTGTGTCTGTGTGTCTGTGTGTCTGTGTGTGCCTCTGTGTGTCTGTGTGTGTGTCTGTGTCTCTGTGTGTGTCTGTGTCTGTGTTTGTGTCTCTGTGTGTCTGTGTGTCCCTGTGTGTGTCTGTGTGTGTGTCTGTGTCTCTGTGTGTGTCTGTGTGTGTGTGTCTGTGTGTCTCTGTGTATGTGTGTCTATATATGTGTGTCTGTGTGTGTGTCTGTGTGTGTGTGTGTGTATCTGTATGTGTGTGTCCGTGTGTGTGCATCTTTGAACACTCATTTGTACGTGTGTCTTCAACCTTTAGAATTATTACAAGGAAGGAAGACAGTAACACCGTAAGGGCCATGTGTGAACTGAAATCAAATGAGTAAACATTCCTGTACAGCAGTGGTTCTCAACCTGTGGGTCGCGATGCCTTTGTAACAGTGAAAATATATCTCGGCATTAGGAAGGTTGAGAACCACTGCTGTACACTACTGCACACTTACTCTCCAGCTATTTTCCTGATGGAGGAGGGAAAGATAAGGGCAGTTGGAGAAAACAAATATTGTTGAATTTAACTGAGTGGAAGGTTCGTGGGACACATGTGCACCTCCGTAGCACAGCAGGTCAGGATCACACGAGGGGTACTGATAACACCTGTGCAGATGGGCAATCCTGGCGAGGCAGAGTGTGGTCATAGTCTGGACTTGATCAACATCAGAAATGGTTTTCTGAGCTCTCACTCTCCTGGGTATTTTGTCCACTCACCTGAGTCTATCTATTGACAGTCCAGGATTCTGGGCCCCCGGAAGTGGTACTTATTTCTGGGACCCTTGCCTGTGTTTCCCTTGCCTGTCTCCTGGGGACTGTCTCACTCAGGTCAGCAACCACCTGTACACTGCCGTAACCTCACGTGCCCCCCCACGCATGCAGCCAGACATCTCATGTTTATCTCCTGTGTTACCCACCCTTCCCACAAACATGAGATCACGATTATAGGCCTGCTGTCTACAGACACCACCCATCAGCCACATGTGATTATTTAGGGGGAGCATGCTTACAGTTATCATAAGTGATCAATAGAAGAAGAGACAAATGGGTTTTCTGATTTGCCTTCAATGACAAGATTATCCTCCTTGAAATTGGCTTCAAAGACTGTAGCTAAAGAACAACAAAATACTTACTCTCCTTAATAGCTGGTTGCGAACTAACATCCATAAATCTTTCCTAATCTTATTCATGCCTTAACCTGAACTATTTCTTGAAGAAGCAAATTTCATAAACATGCTTGTTAATGTGTAAAATAAAACTTCCTTTTATAAGGAATATCCTCAGTAAATTTCAAGGATTACTGAAAGAGTAAAAATACTATTTGTTGTATTTTATACTTTGAGTATATTCCTTCTCATTCTTGCCTTTCCAGACAGAAAAATGCTTAACTTAGTAGCCCTCTTATATATTTGATCTCTTTAGTTTCACAAGTTAAACAAAAAATTAAAGGGCACTTAACAAGAAAGATATGTCTTCTAGTCCAACTTCATGCCTTGGTGACCACTGATCTCTCAGCAAGTTATTTATCCAGCCTGGGCCTCGATTTCCTCTTCTATTAAATGATACTGTAACCCTGTCTTTAGAAAGATAATGCAAGCACCGAGTATGACACATTTATACGTATAATGAACCATGTCTTATAAAGCACAACATTTAACAAAACTATTCACCAGCATTATTATGACAAAGATAAATAATAATAACTATGGTTCTCTAACACCACAAAAAGTCTCTAAAACATAAAAGATTATATTCAATACACGTTTAGTATTGAATATTTTTATTGCATTCTAATTAATTGGAAACTTGGTCAGACACTTATGGCATTATATGCTTTCAATTAATGAAAATCCTTAACTCAATATAATGTGTAAATCGTTACTCAATTCCTTCATTTTAAAAAAGCTCCTAGTCTGGAAGGCTGAGGCAGGTGGATGGCTTGAGCTCAGGAGCTCAAGACCAGCCTGAATAAGAGTGAGATCCCATCTCTAAAAATTAGCAGGCACCTGTAGTCCCAGCTACTGGGGAGGCTGAAGCAAGAGGATTGCTTGAGCCCAAGAATTTGATGTTGCTGTGAGCTATGATGTCACATCACGCACTCTACCCAAGGCAACAGAGTGAGACTCTATCTCAAAAATAAATAAATAAAAAGTTCCTACTATTTGCCAGTAGCTGTACCAGGAAATGGGCGTTCAGTACAGTGATGCCAAATTGACCACCTTAGATATTTGGGTTTACAGTTCACAAAATCTTTTGAATCTTTTAGAATACAAGCTGAATGTTTCTTTATGACCAAATAATACTGTTAGCACTATTTTACCACTTTCAGTAAGGGTAATCCTGAGGGTCTCACGTGTAGATTAGAGTAAATGAACTTTGTGGCCATTCTGTGACCTTCTCAGATTTTTCCATTTCTTGGTTGTAGGTTACTTTCTGCATGGTAGGGGTTATCAGAAGTCTGAGCTCTGGAGAGAGGAAATGTTATTGTACATGACCATGTAAATACATCTTAGCATTGTAAACTCCACTTTTGTTTTGTAAATTTCACATTAACATGAGGGTTCAAATGAGGAGGTTACATTGTTTGCTTTTGTAAGGTAAAGTTGGAGCTGTAGCTGAACCTTTCACCCAGGGGGTGCAGCGTATACACTGTGCCCATTAGGTGGGAGCACACCACCCGCCTCCCTCCTTGCCTTTCCCTTTTCCCTCTCCTCCCTCCCCCTTCATTGAATTTAATTGTGTTTTTCTCTCATGTGGGCATATAGTTGTTTATCTGTACTCCATTTTTATGTTGCAGGCTTATGGCTGGCTACATGAAGACACGGGACCAGAATCTGACCCAGTAATAGTCGTGAGATTTCTAGGAACGACAGACATGAGTTCTGACCTCAGGACGCTCCTTCTGAGTGTTTGTGAACAATTGGCGATTAACTATCGGTGTCTGGTTCAAAGCTACCCTAAGAAGATTCACGACCTCCGTGACTTATTTATAAACCTTCTGAATGAGTCTTCATTGCAGAGACCTCTCGTCATCATATTCGATGCCCTGGAGCAGCTGTCAGAGAATGAGGACGCCAGGAAGCTCTGGTGGCTCCCAGCTCACCTTCCCCGCTTTGTGCGGATAGTTCTGTCCACACTGCCCAACAAACACGGAATCCTGCAGAAACTAAGGTGCCTTATCCATGAAGAAGACAACTACATTGAGCTGATACCCCAGGACAGAAAGATGTGCAGCCAGGTCCTCAAGCATCAGCTGCTTCGAGTCAAAAGAAAGGTCACTTCAGGCCAGCAGATTTACGTGAACAACGCGTTCTCCAAGTGCACGCTGCCGATGTTCGTGAACCTGACCTTTAGGGAGGTGAGACACTGGAGATCTCACAAAGATGTCGATGAATCCTCCCTCCGCGTCACTGTTCATGAAAGTATAGAGCAGTTGTTCTGGTCCTTGGAGAAGAAGTGTGGTCAGAAGCTGGTCTCCAGGGCTCTTGGTTACATCACCATGGCCAAAGTGGGTTTGAGTGAGATGGAACTGGAAGATGTGTTAGCCCTGGACAACAGTGTAATGAACGAGCTCAGTGAGAACACCAGGCCCAGCAACCCCCTGAGAGTCCCTTATTTGTACATTGCGAGACTCAAGGAGGGTCTCAGTGGATACTTAATAGAAAGACATGTGAAGAATGTCACTCTCCTGGTCTGGGCCAACAGACACCTGCAGCTCATAGCCCAAAAGCTCTATCTGCAGGACGACAGTCACCTGCGTGAAATGCACACCGTCTTGGCAGACTATTTCCTGGGCGTCTGGTCAGGAGGCAGAAGGAAAGCTTTCTGCTTTGAAGACCCCTACTTGAACGGCTGCCTGGACTTGGAGAGCAGAAGCCTACTGGAGGAAGAAAAGCACTTCATGGAACAAGCTTCCTTCGATAGGCAGGCCCCAGACCAACCCTGGGTCTTCCAGTGTAATCCACTGGAGCCCGACATCTTTTTCATCAATCATCGGAAAATGTCTGAGCTACTGTACCACCTGACAAGGTGTGGGAAAACCGACGACCTGCTCTACGGCATCATCATGAACTTTAGCTGGCTTTACACCATGATCAAAATTGGCCAGTTCGACAAAGTGCTTTCAGACATTGAGCTGGCTTACAACTACTCGCAAGAGAAAGAGCTGAAGTTCTTGGCCAGCACCCTCCGCGGCATCAGAAACAAGGTCATTGCATTTCCTGGCTCCCTTTCTGCAGAGCTCCAGCAAAGACTGCTGCCGGTTATAAGTTCCCTGCCCAAACTGAGACACCTTCTTTTAGAATGTGACAAAGATGGGCCTAAATACTGCTCCATTGTGCCACTGCATTCATCCATGGATGTCACGTACAGCCCCGAGCGCCTTCCCTTGTCATCTAGTCACCTGCACGTCACAGAGATTCTGCCTACCTGTAATCCCAGTACCGTCCTCACTGCTTTAGAAAACGGTTCCATCAGCACGTGGGATGTGGAGACTCGCCAGCTGCTCAGGCAAATCACCACAGCCCAGTCTGTCATCCTGGGCATGAAACTCACTGGAGACGAAAAGTACCTGGTGGTGGCTACGACAAATAACACCTTGCTGATCTATGACAATGTGAATTCTTGTCTCCTGTCCGAAGTGGAAATCAAAGGGACCAAGCACGCAAGCAGCCCCACCTACATCAATGGCTTCACCCTGTCCATCAACCACGCTCTTGCCTGGCTCGAGGCCAGCAAAGACGTCACTGTCATCGACCTGCTTTATGGCTGGCCACTTTACCAGTTCCACTGCTGGTACGAAGTGACATGTGTCCAGTGTTCTCTGGACGGTTTGTATGCTTTCTGTGGACAGTACCTAAACACTACCACCATATTCCATTTAGGGAGTGGAGAAAAGTTATGTACAGTGACGTCGGAATTCTCAGGTGGGTTTGTGAAGTTTCTTCTCATCCTGGACACAGCTCAAGAAATGGTCATGGTAGATAGCGAGGGAAGTCTTTCTGTTTGGAACACTGAGGACATTGCCAGCCCCCAGCTGACGGATGACTTTGACTGCCGAAGAGAAGACAGCGAGGTGGTCAGCATTGAACTTTCAGAGGACCAAAGTGCAATTCTGATCTGTAAAGCTCTCAGCATTGAGCTCCTAGACACTGGCATGTGGAAAGTGGCTGAGAAGTTCAGGGCCAAGCACAATGAACGCTTTATATCCGCCGTGCTGTCCAAAAATGGAGACTGCATCATCGCGACCATGGAGAATACCTCAGCTGTGTTTTTTTGGAGGCGAGACACAGGGCAATGTATGGCTAGCCTACAGGAAATCTCAGGTTCCATAGTCAAGTTGGTGAAATCTAGTCACCACAACATGCTACTGTCTTTATCAACCAGTGGTGTCCTTTCCATCTGGGACATAGATATAATCACAGCCATGTCCAACATAGATAAGACTGGAAAACCCATCCAGAGTCTGGTGTTGCCTGCCAGAGGGGAAATCATCTACTCCCTAGATGGCTCTGATTGTGTTCATAAGTGGAACTTCAGTAGTGGGTTCATCGAAGCAGTATTCAAGCATGAAGGAATAGTGGAACACTGTGTATTAACATCTGCTGGGGACATAATGGTGACATCAGATGACAAAAGCAGCCAGTATGTCTGGCACACTGGCAGCGGGGAAAACCTCTTTAGAATTAATGGGCAGAGAATATCTCAGCTGCTGATTACACACAATGACCAGTTTGTGGTCTCTCTCTGTGAGGAAAATGCCTCCAGGGTTTGGAGACTGGCCACAGGCCACAGGGTCTGCAACATTCTGACCACTTTACAGAACGCCTTTATCACATCTGCAAACACCTTCGTCGTGGGCATGACGAAAAGCAAAGTGTTGGCAGTCAGTCTCTGGACTGGAAGTATCACCAAGAAATTTTGCTGTGAAGACGGGACCACCATTGTGAATTTTAAATTAATCCCCGACTGCCCCGACATCGTCGTGTTCATCACATCAGCCGAGACTGTGAACCTGTGGAGTCTGACCGATGAAGTGATCTGTCGACGTGTGCAACTTCCGAGCAACTTCTTGAAAAACCTGGAGGATTTTGAAATTTCTCCCAGTGGAAAGCTGGGCATTATATCCAGGGGAGACGAAAACATCAATGTGCTGGATTTGCACAGTGGCAAATTACGGGTGGTTCATGCCTCTGGGATCATCTGGCGGCAGAGGTTGTCTCGAGATGGTCGCTACCTGGTGTACATTTGCTTCCGAAATGGGGAAGAGGAGGATGAAAATGGTGCCATATCCAGTTTAATTGTGATGAGACTAGCAGATGGCAAAAATATCGGTGCTTGTTCCCTTTACAAAACACCAACTTTCCTTGCACTCTCTCAGAGGCACCTGAACATTATTGTGGGCTTTGACGATGGGAGTATAGGCATCTACACAGTCGTAGACCGCGTAGACGCTGCACTGAAAATTAAAATCGCCACCTCAAATAGCAGACAGATTTTCAACAATGCTACACAGACATCCAGGCCAAAGTGTAACAGTTACTGTTTTAAAGTGTCTGTGGATTGTTTATGGAGAGAGTCCACTGAGGTCTTTGCCAGGGACAGCCCCATCACAGTGACTGACTGCACGGAGAACAGTGAGGCCACGCCCTCCAAGAAATACAACTCCTGTTACGACAGAGTGTGCTCAGCCCTAGAATCCAGGGGCCACAGCTATGCCCCTGATAACTGACAAAATGTTTGCCCTGCTCAGCAGAAATACATGACCCAAATACTGAAGGAAAAAAAAAAAGATGTGTCCCAAATACTAAAAATATTCGTTTCTTAAAAGACAGGAAAGGTGATGGAATTCCAGAGTTTTATTAAGATGCTCATGAAACATACAAAAATGTGGAATTGATTTGGGGTGTAGTCTTTTTGTCAAAGTGTTTCCAGAAATGAAAGAATAACAGTATTTCTAGTAGAATTGGATTGGCTACTTCACCTGGAAGAGAGAAGATAAAAGTTTTTAAATGAGCATAATTCGTCCCATTTGGTTCAAATGAGAGAGGCTGGAATTGTATCGACCATTTGGACTGGAATTAGTTCTACAGAATCTGTTGAGATCATGAAGATAACGAGCTATTTGGCTTCAGATGATTGTGTGATGCATCAACATAGCCTTAATCTCTCTTTCCATTTTACAGTCCCAACAACTGTGCCATCTAGTCTGCAGAAGAAAGGTCTAAAGGTGCAAAATAACATAACAAAAATGCCCAGATGCATTCCCAGTTTCCTAAGAAGCACGACATGAAATATGAGATGATGAACTAGACTGGGACAAGAACTCACCACCAGGGTCATAGGGCTACTGATCACGGAGGGTTGGTCTTTGTTAAAATACAGTTGCAACAATTGCATGCAAAGGTTTCTGCATAACAGAATATGTGATTTTTAAACTATTCATTTACTGTGTTTCAAAAGAACACATTTACTAAGAAGCCACAATCTTTTCACATCTTTTTGAAATGCATATTTGTGCTGGGTGTAAAAAATTACAGAAAGGGCATTACGAATCTGCTCAACACACCTATTCACTTCTATCATTGTACCAACAAATGTACTACTCAGTCAGTTATATGGAAAATTGTTTTCTAAATCCCTGCAGTCAATCTTAATAGAAAGCACGCTTTCTCAACATGCCATCTCTGAGATGCTGGTGACATTTGCCTTACTCTTATTCCTCCTCTTTCCTGTGTAAAATGCAGATAGATGACCAAATACTCTGGGACAAACTGACTATGCCTGTCTTTGTGCTAAAATAGTCTACAAATCTTAAGGGTGTTCTAAGGTTCTTTACTGTCCCTGTTTGTAATCAATTTCTTACTTCTCCACACCGTATGTACACTTCTTTCTCTGTCACTCCCGGACTGAGGACTCCTCTGAGCCTTTTATAGTATTAATCCATTTCAGAGCATAAGCTGTGAAATGGTATTTCAATATTTTTTAAAAACTACTTCACCTATTTAAAAGAAAATACTACATCTGGAAAGATGAAAGCGATTGTCCTTCCTTCCATACCTTCCACATGGCATGTCCTTGGACGGCTTTTCAGAGGGTGTCACAGGGGATGGTTTGGTTTTCTTTGAAAATGGCAGTATTGATTTTAGTAGTCAGAACAGCACACACAGAACTGACGTGCGTTCAGTCCAGCTCCGCCATGAACTCACCGTGTATCCCTAGACAGATCTTCAACCTCACCAGTGTATCATTTTCAATTTCAGAATATAGGTAGTGATAGCTTCTGCTATAGCCCTCCTAGGGACAGCAATGTGAGAAAAAAATACTACGACCTCTTGATTATTGATACTTACGGTTAAAATAAAGTGATCTAAACCACAGAGAATCCAAGTCAATTGGATTTCACTTTGGAAAGCAGTTTAACATGGAAGCCTACAAAGATGTGATTCAGTTATAAATACCCTACTCTGGGATGAAAAACATTTTGCAGTATGGTTCCTCCTGGTTTAGCTACCAGCCAGGGAGGTGATAGCTCAGAGTCAGCCACCCACATACAGATCACGTGGAGTTGATGGTGCCGGGTCAGAGCTTTCGAGATCTTTAGGCAACATATTCTTATTCCTCTCATTATCAATTCAACCTCCATGCCACACATTTCTAAGAATTCAATGCCTAGATGGACTAAATGTAGTGTGTGAATGTTCTATGTAAAAGCCAATAGAGTATAACAAGTGACTTAAATGATTTTTTTCCTAACTCGTTTGCAACTGGTAGCTCATATTGAATGTTTTTGTGTAAACTTTGTATTGTTGGGAAGAATTACCCAATCAGAGATTTATATTTTCATAAATGTTACATTTAGTTACATTTTGTTACAGAGTTGTTACACTAGAAAATTATTTCAGTCTTCAAACAATATAGTCTTGTGTATGTATTGTTTGTATGAATAAAAGATAAGCCACTTAGATTTGTGTGCTGTTGGTTTTTTTCTCCCTCATCTTCAGCAGATATAGTCAAAGATCTTCAGTCAGAATAATAATTGTTCATGCCCACTGAGTGTGTATGGTATACCAGGCACTCCACTGTTCTTGGAGCTTTGCATGTACTAAGCCCTGTTATAGTCAATGTCAGCCTAAGAAGTAGGTACTCTTGGAATTCCAAATCTATAGATGAAGAAACCTAGAAACAAAGGTCCAAGGACAATGACTTCACTGCATTCTCAATGTCTTTTTTTGTAATTTTTGTCACAGCCCATCAAAATATAGCTAGCATTCAGTATCTAGTAGGCATTTAGAGAGAGGTAATGGCAATACAAGATATTGTCTGACTTATGGATGGAAAACCAGGGTAGGCTCTGAAGGTCACTGGAGGTTTTTTAGGTATGCAAAAATAGTTGACAAATTCATTCAGGAGATACTTATCTGCTATGCATTTTGCCAGGAACACAAAGGTAAATAATATAGGTCATGCCTTCTAGGATTTCAATCTTAACAGGAAAACAGATAAGAAATGAAGTTCTCTGTGTGTAAATGCAAGGCCAGTTGCTTCCTTCTTGGGATGGGATGGAGCCATGAGAGTTGGTGGCCTAAGAGTGGTCCATAAATTCTCTCCAGGTAAGAGAGTAGGAACAAGGGGGTCCCGCCCATATATACTCATTCTTCCATCTTTTTCCTCTTAGATCTGGGAATCCCCCATACACACCGAAAATGTGTGTGTGTGTGTGTGTGTGTGTATATATATAAATAATATATATATGTATATATATATATTTTTTAAAGCACCATTGACAAACTTAAATAATGATACAGAGGAAATAATCAGAAGAAACTTTGTATCTAATTGTCATGAAACAGTTGTTCTCAGAGAAACTTAAAATCAAGATGTCAAGGGAAAAAATTCTAAGAAATTATCCATCCATTTCATTGCCTGTATCTTCGTATTTAACATTTAAAGTCTACCCCCATTGAAAACTATTCCGTTACCTGTGCTGGGGAATTTCATCTTAGATTCTATAATATGTCCTTTAGGTGTTTATATCAATAGAGGTATTTTGGTTCTCAGTGAAAATGTAGAGGTGTGGATCAGTATTTACATAAAAATATTCCATACAAATGGAGTTCATTGTTTAAATATCTTCTTACTGTCAAGAATGCAACAAATACTGCATGCCTGCTATGTCTGAGGCATTATGTTATGCCTCAGGATGATTTGAAAATTAATCACACATGGCTTCTGCTGTCCTGAAATTTAAACTCTACACTTGATCTTAGCCAAAAGGCCGAGAAGCGATCTGAAATTTAAACTCTAAAAGATTTAGACACAACTAAACCAGATATGAGATTGATAAAAAGCTGTTAATAGGGCGTGGTGACTTGCCCTGAAACCCTAGCACTCTGAGAGGCTGAGGCAAGTGAATTGCTTAAACTTAGGAGTTCAAGAGTAGCCTAGGCAAGAGCAAGACCCCCATCTCTAAAAATAGCTGAGCATTGTGGTGGGCGCCTGTCGCCTCAACCACTTGGGAGGCTGAGGCAAGAGGATGGCTTGAGCCCAAGAGTTTGAGGTTGCTGTGAGCGGATGCCTGGCACTCTACCCAGGGCAACAAAGGGAGGCTCTGTCTCCAAAAAAAAAAAAAAAGTTGTTAATAAAAGTGAAAGCCAGGTGCTAAGGATCCCCTGCAGAGGAACAATTAATGATGAGGGGAAGGAAAACTCACATAACTACAATTCCAATTGATACTGGCTAGATAGTAAAGTTACAAATGTAAGGTGACTAGGAAATCAAAGTGGGGGGAATCATAAAATAAATGTGGGGTATAAAGGTAAGACAGCCATGCAGGCAATTGCTCTCCATCCCAGGGAGGTATCTGAGATACAGAATCCAATCAGTTATTTCTCTCTCTTGAGCCCTTACTACAATTCCTAATTATGGTGTTGGGGGTGGGGTTATAATGTGAGCAGAGACCATAAACTTTTAGAAATTTTTTTTTCAAAACTATTTGAGAAATTTGGAACTATATGGATAAATCCACTCAAATAAATTTGCTTTCCTATTCTACATGACTTTACTGGTTGTGAAGAAGTTATGTGGCAATGAAGACATGAGCACATCTAAAAAATAAATAAATAAATAAGTGAATCGTGGTGTTTTCATCCCAGCATCAAGAAAAACCATGGTGTTTCTTCTTTTTACAGAGAGCTTCTCAGGTGTATTTGACATTTCAAGTGATCTGCGCAAAGTGCAGATCACACTTTGTGTAGACACGTGGAGGGTTGTTTCACTGTTTCACGACAAATTATGAAATACTGGTAATTGGGCATTATGAGTAACAATAGCACCTCCGGCTTTATAGAATCTCAGCCTTAAAAGACGAGAGTAACTTAGCCAGCTGCTTGAGCATACTCAGAGCCGTGGTTCTCAAAGTGGAGTGAGTATCACTTGTTAAAACACAATTTCTTCATCTTTCCCGTCCTCCACTGGTTGTGAATTAAAATGTCTCAGAAGTAGGGGCCCAAGAATTTGCCTTTTTACTAAGTTCTCCCATATGAGGCTGATTCTGCTAGTCTAAAAACCACACTTTAAACCACAAGACAAATACCAAAAGTCTTCTGGACAGAATAACTGGTAAATGTAGGAATATCCTACGGATATTACAAAAGTGTGCACTAGAAGATGGACATCAGGGACTTCTTTGTGACAGTGTTCTTATCGGAAAATAACATAAAACACCTAACTTCCCTTTGAAATCTACCACTTTGCAGAGTACCCCTATCACCAGGCTGGGAAGATCAAAAAGGTGAGTCTCCTTCCATAAAGCGTGGAATATGCGTGAACGCAGGCGGAATCATTAGACACGTTGAAAAATTAAGGACGGCATGTCCATCTTTAAATAGTGCTTTGTCAATCCTCACTCCAGCGTCCTGTTTTATCCTGACTCTCCCGGGAGGAGTTGAAAAGGAACGAGAAGAGGGTCAGCTAGATGGCGCAGCTGCTTAACGCATTTTCTGGCAAGCCCAGCATTAGCTTTGGAGCACAGGTGAAAAAAAAAAAAATCTTTAATTAGTGTTTTAGGGTAAAGTAGGCCGTTCCCCACCCACCTTAAGCATAGAATTCCACCACCTTCGAGTGTGGAGCTCAGCAGGCTGGGTGGGGTGTGGCAGCTAAAATCTTAAAGCTTCGGACAAAGAAAGGGAAAGAAGGAGGGAAGAGGAACGCCGGGTTCAGTGAACTCCCAGTGCGGCCTTTTGGGGCCAGGCGAGTCTGTGCGACTTCCCCAGGGATTATTCCCGTGGCTCCTAAGCGCACGCGACAGTGCGCACACCGGTCTGAGCAACTCATGCCAGAAGTTAGGACACCGAAAAACGCCCAGTACAGGGAGCATGGGGTCCCAATCCATCTGCCGGGGGTGCGTTTATTTATCCCCCACTTCCGTGCCTACAGCACGACAGAAAAGCAGGCACCAGAAAGTTTCCCAGACGCCAGGGGGTTGGCATGCAACCTGGGCGGCCGCGCTCGCAGGACGGATTTTCTGCTTCAGCGCGCGCGGGACGGCAGCCGGGTCGGAGAGGTCGGGGGGCCCCAGTGGTGCGCGCCCCGGCGCCGCCGCGCAGGTAAAGGGTTACGCGTGCCGGGGAGGCTCGCCCGGGGCCCGGGCCACGTGACGCGCCGGCCCAATGACCGCGGCGGGCTCGGGGCTGCGCCCAGCCGCTCCGGGTTCCCGGCCCAGCCGCCGAGGCCGGCGGAGCCATGGGCGCCGCGACCCCGCCGCCGCGACCCAGGTAGGGACCGTCTCCAGCGCGCGTGGGGCCCGCAGGGCTTCCGCACCATCTCCCCCGACTTCTCTCGCGGGTCATTATTTTTTGATTTGCTTTTGCCCTAAAAACGAAAAAGAAAAATAAATGGGGGGGGTGCAACATGCGGTTTAATGACTTCGGGAAAAGTCTTGTAATTCAACAAAGGCACTTGTAGGAGAGTCAAGGGAGAGGCTCGGAGAGGGGCACTTTTACAAATTCCCAAAACTCTCCACTGAAGACCAAGACGTTTGTGAAGCTTAGCATCTAAGTGGTGAGCGAAACGCTTTTGCATTTAAATCCCTAATTAAGGAAGTTCCAACGGTGCCTGAGAACTTGAATTGGGAAAACTGCAAGAGATTTCCCCTTATTTCTATGCCCCCTCCCCCATTTTTAAGCATCTGCTTTTTTGTTAATAAAACGGAAATGGAATGTGACCGCCGCGGTTTCTTTGAAATGTCCTTGGGTCCCAGGATTTGCCCCGCGCAGGGCGCTGCTGCCCCGGGCGGCGGGCTGGGCGGGTAGGTTCGCGGTGGAGGGAAAAGGTCGTTGCCAGGAGGCAGCACGCCCTGAAGAAGGTGCCAGGTGCAAACAGCTGAATGTTCACAAAATGTTTGCTAAATATTTAATAATTAGGCAAGCATCTCCCAGGTCGATTACTTGGGTTTCGTTGACCTTGGCAGGTCTGATGAGGTAAGATTTTTCACAAACCACCACTGAAGAATTTTTCTAGAGATATAAGGCAGAAATCAATGTTCCCTCCATCCCCCGCACCCCCCGCCAGCACTATAATTAACCTTAAAAACAGAACAAAATAAAAACTCCCTTTGACGACTTCGTACATTTTACTTTCCATGGTGGTATAGAATGTTTGCCCGGTGAATTTAGAGGAAGTCAGAAGAGGTTCAAATCGTTAAGGAATAAGGTGTTTCACCGTTTATGGGACAGGATTACTGATTGCGCGTCTCACCATGGCTGGTGCTGGTCCTGGCTGGAGTAAGGCTGGAATAAAGCTGGAGAAAAGACGACAAACACTGGAGAGTTGAATGAGGAAGACATGGAAAGTGGTTGCTGTTTTTAAAGATAGTGGTTACTGTATTTGTGGGGTTTGCCCCATGTAATCCTTCAGTTGATATTATTTAAGGACAAGACAGATGGTAACAGCTTCTAAATCTAAACACCAGCACCTATAAAACAAAGTCAGGCCACTGTTGTGAGGTAGATTACTGAAACAATAATTTGAAGCTTCAAAGATGAAGTCAAATTCTTGGGCTGTTTTTATTTCTCTAAAGTGTAATGTGTCGGTTGTTTTGGTCACTGAGGAGAAATGGAGTAGGGGTTGGTCCAGAAAGGGGAGGTGTATTTCCCTTCTTTGCCCACTCCTGTCCATCCTCTGCACCGCCTCCTTCATTCATTCAGCAAGTATGTGACAGGTGCTTCTGTCCTGGTGCCTGGCCTCATGGCCTGGTCCTCAGTGGCTCTAAAGATTTAAATATCAATGATATCTAAAGATAAACAGGACCAACTTTAGCTATATTTCAATGAGATCTTTTTGCATGTCAGGTATTTAAACCAAAAGAAAAACTTGCATATCAATCAAACATGTTCCATTATCTTAAAGATGAGGTAATTCCCTGGACTCCCCACCTAGAGCCTCTCTGAGCCTGGAAACAACCTAGCTAAGGTATGGCCAGAATCCAGTAGCAGCCCCATGGCAGAGAGCAGGTGTGGCCCTCTCTCCTCTGGGCCCGCCCTGCCCTTGGTGCCCAGGGGCCCCTTGACTGTGCTTCTTGGAATGGACTCCAGTTTCCAAATACCTGAATATCAACCTCTCAGTAGCTGGATTTCCTCTCCCTAGACTGTTTTTCACGTTTCCCTAGTTATACAATTTTTCTATTAAGCCTGAATTTGGGGCTTCTTTGGGGGTCTTGGTTAAATAATACCTACCTCCCCTTGTCTTTTCCCTTTTTAGAAAAATTTTTGGTCATCAGACTATCTGGTTACAGAGAGACTTTCTAGGTATCTAGGGGGGAAAAAGTTGGTTGGGAAGGGCTGGCAGGCTCTTCCTAGGGAAAGGCAGGCTCAGAGCCTCATTTGGGTCAGATGTGTTTCTGGAGTGTATGCTCTTAACCACTGCCCCCTAGTTGTAGTCTTTCTTTCTATGGTTATTCCCTGAATGCTATTTAAAAGAATAAACTGAAATTGAATTATTCATTTGCTTGCACCCTTTTTCACTTGAGAATATCACAGTCACACAGTGGCTGGAATCTTCATCAAATGGATTTATCCTAAAACAAACTTAAAACAGCAAGTGGACAAATGTGTCCTGTAGCAAATGATTAAAAAGAACACAGAACACTGACTTGGAGAGTTGTCAGGCATCTTAGAAAAGATGCTCTTGAGTTGCCGCGAGTATTATTAACATAAGAGAAAAGGAATATGGTGTCTCAACTTTTATCACAAGCAGTGAACTCTGTTTTATTTAATATACAATTGTTCTCTAAAATTAAATGAAACCCCTGACCTGACCTCGAAGCTATCATGTGTGTAAACTCAGAAACACCAAATGGTTGGTGAGGTTGTGAAGACACAGTCCTTGTCTTCAGGGATCTTGCAGTCTTGGGAGAAGCTTTTGAAGGATTTTAGACAGCGTAGATCTCTATTTTAGAAAGTTCACTCAGGCTGCAATCAGAAGAGTGAAAGAGATAAGATACACACAAGACTAAAAGCAGCTATTGCAAAACTATAAATGAGAAGAGACGGAAAAGAGAATTGATTCAAAGATATTTAGGGAAGCAGTGGTATTAAAGAGTTCAAGTGTAAGAAATGATTAGGTGATTTGAATCTCTGACATCGTTTCAAAATACATTTTTTCCAGGTAGATAAACATAGGGCACATTTCACAGCAGTGCTCTTCATGTGGACTCGAATTCCCCTGGGGCCCCTCAAGTTTATTTCCATGACAGAAAAAAAAATGAGAAAATTATATTTCACATTTTCAATAACTAGTGCTTCTTTTCAGGGACGTATGAGAGGGCAAAGTTAAGGTGAACTATTGCCCTCATCCTGTATACACATTTCCTGATGTAGCTTAACTCCTTCTAGAGTCAAAACATCCTCATTCTAAATTGTTTAACACTACTGAAGTGGACAGTAGAATAGCCTTTCTTTTCTTTTTTTTTTTTTTTTTGTTTTAGTTGGCTACAAGGCATGCTGCATGTCACAGAGTCTTCCATAATGTTTACTGCATCCTAGAAATGAATAAAAGAAACCTGAGGCCAGGTGTGGTGGCTCATGCTTGTAATCCTAGCACTCTGGGAGGCCAAAGCGGGTAGATTGCTTGAGCTTGGGAGTTCGACAGCAGCCTAAGCAAGAGGGAGACCCCATCTCTACTAAAAGCAGAAAAAAAAAGCTAGCCAGGTATTGTAGTGGGCACCTATAGTCCTAGCTACCAGCTACTCAGGAGACTGAGGCAAAAGAATTGCTTGAGCTCAAGAGTTTGAGCCCATAGCTGTAAGCTATGCTACCACGGCACTTTACTGAGGATGATAAAGTAACACTCTGGAGAGAGAGAGAGAGGAAGGAAGGAGCATCTTCACATTGTTAAGAGCCACAGACTTAGATAACAACTAGAACTTATATGGCATTATTTCACTTCTGATTCCTAGTGAGCTTGGCTACCAGGGTTCTTGAGCCACAGCAAGGAGAGCCACCTGATACGTGCAGTGTTTGGGTCTTAAGTGTGATGTGTAGTCCCAACCAACTACCCAGCAGCAGACAGGACAGTAAAAAGTTACCTGTAGTTAAAAAACTACATTTACAAGAAAAACATTATGTTGGGTTCAGAACTCTCTGTTAGCAAGAAAGTAAGTATTAGCTGCATTTTAGGAGAATGTACCTTCAAAGAACCTTAGAGGTTACTTGATCTAACCACCATAATTTATGGATGAGGAAACTGAGTCTCAGAGGGGTTAAATGATTTATCCAAGGTCATATGGCTACCATTGGAAAAGCTGCTGGGACCAGAATCTAAGTGTCCTAATTCCCGATTCAGTAATCTTCTTACTACTAACTAAAAAGCATACATTTTAGTACTTAGGAGAAAACTCATTTTCTGTTAAGTATAATAGTATTATATTTTCCCAAAATACATAACAGCCACTGTTCATTGAGCAATTACTTTTATGTACAGCATCAGTTACATATAACTGTGTAACAAACCACCCCAAACATAATGGCTTAAACCAACCATCATGTCTTTACCTTGTGGTTCTGTGGGTCTGCAGTTTGGGCGGGGCTCAGCTGGGAGGATCAATCGTCTTGTATAGGCTCCCTCGTGTACTTGTTGTCACCAATCCCTCGTGTACCTGTTGTCACCAAGATGGCTCAGCCTCTAAGTATTGTCAACCAGCTGAGCTTCATATGTGTCATTATTCAGCAAGCCAGCCTTTGCTAGCCTGGGATTGTTTGTATGTAGGCTCAGCGTGGTTGCAGGAAGAAAGCAAGACCCCTTGAGGCATGCCCAAGCTGACACAATTCACTTCCACTCCAGTCTATATTAAAAGCATGTGAAGAGGCCAGGTCAGATTTAAGGGGTGGGGAAATACACTCCACCTTATGATGGGAGTGGCTGCCAAGTCATATTATAGCATGGCATGGATTCAGGGAGGGATGGAGAATGGTGGCCATTTTTACTATCTACTGTATTGGCTCTGTGCCTTCCATAACTTACTTAATTAAATTTTCACAGAATTCCTCTTTTATAGGTGAAGAGACTGTGTGAACCAGTTATGTTACTTTGGATTAGGTTGGGGGTGCAGCTGGTGAGCGAGGGGGCCAGTACTGGAACTTGGGTCTGTCTGACTCCATAGCCCATCTGAGAACCACAAGGCAGTATGTGTTAGGCTGCAATGAAGGGTGGTATTATTACTAAATATCGTATAGCTCAGAGTTTTGCATGAAAAAATCTAATTTTAATATTTTTTCTTGATTTACATGCTAAAAGATAAAATCAGACATGATTGTCCCCTGAAAGAACATATGGTCATATGTGTGTGTGTGTGTGTGTGTGTACACACATGCTATGTTGACAATAAGACTCAGAGTAAAGAGGAATAAGCAGACTGGATTATCAAAGAAACTTAGTAGAAGATGAAAATGATGAGTTTAGAGAGCAAAGAAAAGACACATCTAAAAAGATGTGTCTATAAATAGCTTAAAAGACCCTTCTATCATTTACATAAAATAGGTAATATTCCTGCTGTACAAGAGAAGCTATTTGCCCTTGTCACACAGCTACATGTAAGACTTGATAATGGCAGCATTCAAACCCATGTCTGCGTATCTCAAAAAACCACTCCCTCCCTCCCCACCCCATGCCTTCAATCTTTTCCAGTAAGCCAGTAGATTTTGTTTCTCAAAGTAGGGTCCATGGACCAGTAGCATCACGATCACCTGGGGGGCTTGTTAGGCTATTGGGAATGCAGAGTCTTGACTCCACCTCTGATCAGCTGGATCAGAATTGCATCTTAACCAGAGCCTGGATGGTCCATAAGCCCAATGAAATGTGAGAGGCTGGCCCTGCACTAAAGGGAGTTTGGGAGAAATGACTAGTATTAAGATCAGTGAAGGAGGGTGGAAGAGCTTCCTAACCAGAGAGGACAGTGAGATGAGAGGCCCAAGGCTGCAGTCTGCTCCTCAGCTCCTAGGACAAGTGGAGGGGTGCCCCATCCAGAGCTGGGGTCTGATTTTTGCAGCAGAGGGAAGTGAGACTGATGAAATCTGCTTTTTGGGGAAGTTCATCAGGCAGCCCTGAGGATGTCTGGGCAGCAGTGACTCCGGTTGTAGGGTTTTCCTGCCATCCAGGCGTGCTGTGAGGATCCCTGAGACTTAGGTGGGGATGAGGAAGATGGAGGAGCAAGTTCCAATCTGGGAGGTTTCAAGGCACATCCCGTGGGACGGGTGCCAGATTGGATTCTAAGGAAAAAGGAAAGGCGAAGGTCATTCTGCACAGCCATGTTCTGAATTATGCTTTCTAACCTTCAAGTTGAGATGTCACCTTTGCATCTTTACTACTGAAAAAGGATTCTTTTTGGTGATAGTGGTTTGAGTTTTTTATTTGTTTGCTTGTTCGTTTGTATGAAGGCAACTGCCCCCATTCCTTGGAAATACAGCTGTTTTTTAATTTTGCTGAGAACAGATTCAGATTCAGATTCAAAGATTAAAGCTCCAAAGCTATATGTTCATGTAAATAGAGACAATATTTTTTTGGTAGGCAATTATTTGTAATGGAAACCGTTCTTCATGTAGTTCATTAGGCCTTCCCAACCACCCGTGACATGTACGTAGGTGGGGTTACTATGATTTTTTTACTTTAAGGACACTGAGAATGAGACCTGGCGATTTGACTCAGGTAAGATTTGAACACACGTCTGCTGGCTCCAAGGCCAATCCAGTGTTTGTTCACTAACGTAGTTTGTAGGTTTTCTGTTTGGTCTCTGCATGAGATTATCAAATTGATCATCTTTTTGGTTTTGTTTTCTGTTCTCATTTACACTGCACCAAACTCAGAAAGATATTTCAAAGTTTATATTTACTATTTTGGAGTAATTATTGCATGGAAACTTGAAAATGCTTCATTAAAAACTGTTTTTCTGGCTCAATGCCTATAGCTCAGTGGGTAGGGCACCAGCCACATACACCAGAGCTGGTGTGTTTGAAGCCAGCCTAGGCCAGCCAAACAACAATGACAACTACAACAAAAAAATAGCTGGGTGTTGTGGCGGGTGTTGTGGCAGGGGCCTGTAGTTCTAGCTACTTGGGAGGCTGAAGCAAGACAATCGTTTAAGCCCAAGAGTTTGAGGTTGATGTGAGCTGTGACATCACGGCATTCTACCAAGAGCGACATAGTGACTCTGTCTCAAAAAAAAAAAAAAAAAACAAGAAAAACGAAAACTGGTTTTCTTATTTCATCGAGTCCATGTGTTTTGAGTCCAGTGGCAACAAACCACACTTTACATTTCAAATGACATGAGCAGTTTTGCATCCCGTTCCTTTGATTCTTGGAGTGATAAAAGATTTTGAATTTTTTAAATTAACATTTAAGCCTATCTCTTACTCAACTAAGCTGAGACTTTAAAAATGTCCATAGATGTCCTCTCTCTCTCCTTTTTCTAAAGACAAAATCTTACTTTGCTATGCTCAGTAGAGGCTGTAGCATTGGCATCACAGCTCACAGCAACTTCAGACTCCTGGGCTCAAGTGATCCTCTTGCCTCAGCCTCCCAGGTAACTGGGACTACAGCAACTGCCATAGCACCCAGCTATTTTTAGAGACAGGGTCTTGCTCTTGCTCAGGCTGGTCTCGAATTCCTGAGCTCAAGCAATCCACCCACCTTGGCTTCCCAGAGCTCTGGGATTACAGGCGTAAGCCACTGTGCCTGGCCCTATGTCCTCTCTTTATACGGATTAAAAAAACATGGCCGAAGAGAGGAAGGATAACCCAAGTCAGAGATAACCCGAGGGCAGGGGCCTCCTATGTGAAATGCTCTAATTTCCCTCCAATTTTTGCCTAAGCTACTCAGGGCAGTTCTTCCCCCCTATCATGGTGTTTCCCAGGCACTGACAAGCAGTATGGACACATTTTAAAGTCACAATGACCTGACTTTGAATCCTGGTTTGCTAGCTACCTACCCTACAAAATAACAAAATACATTTAATGCTATAGTTATTTCTAAGGAGAATCATAAAACAGAGTTAATTGGCTAGATAGTCAAGATTTGCTTTGCAGTTTTTCTACATTCTCTTTTAAACTTGATGAGACAAGTTTTATGTTCATCACTAGAACGGGGTTTTAGAGAAAGAAGCCAAATGTTGTAGGAGTGGACATAATAAAAACTGCAGAGAGATGCACCACACCCCAGAGGCCCCACCCAGACCAGCGTTGGAGGCCTGATCCCACCGTCAAGGGAGCTCAGGCTTCCTGCCAGTGGCATGCTTGCTGTCTTCCAAGCTAAAAGGAAGTGTTTCCTGGTGCCACGTTGTGGCTCTGGGGAGGTGAGCCTGAAAACAAAGCCAAGGAGAGAAGTCACAGCTCACTGGTGGGGAGAAAGCTGGAAGGTTACTTTTTTCATACCCTGCCTAGATCCAGGATTTAATGGGGAGTAAAAGGGGGGTTACTTTTATGTAACAGTAAGGGGAACAAAAAGCTAAAGTAGCTTTAGAAAATAAAATTGCTGAAATTGCTACCCCTTGACAGAGAGTCACCTTAAGATTTGGGGAGATAAACAAAAAGCAAAATAAGCAAACAAATGAAAGCAGGAGCATTCACTGCAAGGGTGGCTGGGGCTGGGCAAGGCACACCCACACCTGCAAAGCCGAAATCTGCAGGCTCTCTCCCCAACTCGGTGACAGCACCGCATACCGTTTGCTCCCATTAAATCTCCCATTAAATCTCTACTCCCTTCTGTTTGCAGGTGCTTATCATCCACTTAGTTACAGGAGTGCTTCTGGAAGAATCTGGGAGGGCAGGGCTTGTGTTTCCTTCCGTCATTAAGCTGTTTGGGTCACTGCACTTCTAAAGGGAGTCTCAGAGAAGGAAATGCTGTCGCCCATGGGGAGTCAGGCCTGGCTGTCCCCGCAGAGACTAGAATGAGGGCCCCCCTGTCATCAGGTTTGAATCTTGGCTCTGCCATTCATTGTGGAACCTCAGGAATTCCACTCACTCTCCTTGGATTCCAGCTTCCTTATCTGTAAAACTGGGGTGCTAACTGCTTCCCTTAACATGTCTACCTAGCAGAGTCTGCACTTAGTAAATGTCTAATAAATCTGAGTCCCTGCCTGTGTGGCCTCCAGTTTTCTCAAATGTAAAATAAGAAGGGTAGTCCAGCCGGGCGTGGTGGCTAATGC
>CAUYRH010026390.1:0-45542 GCA_963574655.1 Perodicticus potto
CGGCGCCTGTAGTCCCAGCTACTTGGGAGGCGGAGGCAGGAGACTCGCTTGAGCCCAGGAATTGGAGGTTGCTGTGAGCTGTGATGCCACGGCACTCTACCCAGGGTGACAGCTTGAGGCTCTGTCTCAAAAAAAAAAAAAGAAAAAGACTGCAGTGGCTTGGAACACATCAAATACATAGAAATTCCTAAGTTCATAACAGTAGTGAAAAAGAAACCTCATCGGTCATTTCTAGAAGTTGTCAGGGCCCCAACTCATTACTCTGAATGTTGCCAAAAGAAGGGAAAGAACCAAGCATTCATCCTATCTTCCTGTTTGAACATAAGCTAGGGTAGCCAAATTGTTGATGTACTAATATATATAGCAGGAATGATAAAATTAAAAAACCACTATTTTGCAGCCCTTATTGAAATGATGGTTCTAGGCAGTGATTTTCAATAACTGCTGAAACCATTAGGTGAAAGATTGGAGGGAACTTGATGGTAGAATGAATCAGGCTGATATCATCAGAGCCCATGGCTCATTCTTAACATCATAAGAAAGGTGACAGGGAGACATTCTGTGCCTATAATAACATCATGTAATAGTAAGGAGACAAGCACATCCTGGGCATTACTCTGGCCAACAGAATTATACATGAATGTCTGGAAGGCCCTGGATTTAACTGCCAATTTATTTGTTTATTTTTATTTTATTTTATTTTTTTTGAGACAGAGCCTCAAGCTGTCACCCTGGACAGAGTGCCGTGGCATCACAACTCACAGCAACCTCCAATTCCTGGGCTCAAGCAAGTCTCTTGCCTCCGCCTCCCAAGTAGCTGGGACTACAGGCAATGCCACAACGCCCGGCCATTTTTTGGTTGCAGCCGTCATTGTTGTTTGGTGGGCCCGGGCTGGATGCGAATCCGCCAGCTGAGGTGTATGTGGCTGGCGCCTTAGCCCGTTGGCCACCGGTGCTGAGCCTTAACTGCCAATTTATAGGAAACTCAGGGGACAGAGAAATGTGTTAAGTGATACCACAAGGACACAGTCAACCAAGTTTACAATGTGGGAAACTCTAGGAAGATGCATGATCCAGTTTCTTAAACCAATAAATAGTATTTAAAAAAATACAGAAAGAGGAGCAGTGTTACAATTTAAAAGAGTCATACCAACCAAATCATTGTGTGGCGCTTGATTGGGTCCTAATTCAAAGAAACAAATTGTAAAGAGATATTTTGGGGACAGCTGGAGAAAGTCAAACATGGGCATTGTTATTAGATAATGTTAAGGAGTTACTATTAATTGTATTGGGGATGGTGAGGGTATCATGGTTATGTTTTTTAAGTCCTTGTCTGTTAGTGCATTGGTTCTCAAATGGGAGTGATTTTGCCTCCCAAGGGGGGCATTTGGCCATTTCTGGAGACATTTTTGATTGTCATGACTTGGTGGTTATTAGCATCTAGTGGGCAGAGGCCAGAGGTGCTCTTCTTTTTTTTTTTTTTTGAGACAGTGTCTGAAGCTGTCTCCCTGGGTATAGTGCTGTGGTGTCACAGCTCACACTAACCGCCAACTCTTGAGCTTAAGCGATTCTCTTGTCTTAGCCTCCCAAGTAGCTGGGACTACAGGAGCCTGCCACAATGCCTGGCTATTTTTCTGTTGCAGTTGTCATTGTTGCTTTAGCTGGCCCGGGCCAGATTTGAACCCACCAGCCTCAGTGTATGTGGCTGGTGCCCTACCTACTGAGCTACGAGCGCCGCCATGGAAGCTCTTAAATGCCTATAATAACACATGATAGAACCCTCCCACAAAGAATTCCCCCATCCTAAATGTCCATAGTGCCACACAAGAGAAACCCTCTGTTACAGGTACCTCTTGCAATAACTACAGGTGAACTACTATGATCTCTCGGGTTTGCTTTTAATAATCAACAAGCAGGAAAATAATAGGGTTGAGGTGAGATGAAATAAGAGTGGGTGTTGCTAGCTATTGAGGCTGAGTGATGGGTATGCAGGTGTTCATTTTATTCCCTGACTATTTTGGTACATGTGAAAATTTTCATAATAAAAATTTAAGAATAAAGCCAGGCATGGTGGCTTACGCATGGAATCCTAGCACTCTGGGAGGCTGAGATGGGAGGATTGCCTGAGGATAGGAGTGTGAGACCAGTCTGAGCGAGACCCCCAGCTCTACCAAAACTAGGAGAAATTAGCCTGGTGTAGTGGGACATGCTTGTAGTCCCAGCTACTCAAGAGGTTGAGGCAGGAGGATCACTTGAGCCCCAGAATTTGACGTTGATGTGAGCTATGATGCTAGTTGCACTGCATACTAGCCAGGGCAACAGAGGGAGAGACCAGTCCATCTCAAAATTTTCATTCCTTTTTTTTTTTTAATTTTTTTTGTTGCTGGGGATTCATTGAGGGTACAAGAAACCAGGTTACACTGACTGCATTTATTAGGTAAAGTTCCTCTTATAATTGTGTCTTGCCTCCAAAAGGTATGTCACACACCTAGACCCCCACTCTCTCCCTTCTTCCCTCTCTCTGCTCTTCCTTTCCACCACCCTCAAAATTTTATTTTAAGAATAAAATTCGCAAATATTAGCTAAAAGGACACTAAAGAGACCAGGAGGGCAGCAAAGAATGAATCTACTCTGTCTAATCTGGGTTTGGGTAATTGGTGGGGAAGGTTGTCCAGGCCTAGAGCAAGCAGATCCTAGGAGTCTCCCCTGGGATACATTTTCCACCTAGGTGAAAAATTGCATATATCCAAACCGAACTTGGCAGAGAAAATGCAGGCATGACTATTTGCAGTTTGAAAAGTTCTTTTGAGTATTTTGAGACTATTAGATATTTCACAGATTGTTGAATTCCTAGACAGAGAGAAAGAACAAAGTAAAACTAAAATGTTACGAAGTCTTGTTAAAGTGCAATCAAATGAAAGAATCTCTAAAAGTATAAATCTGTGGGAAAACATAAGTTATCAAAAACTTGATATTAAGCCTCCTTAATATCTTCCTCCTTGTAGGAACATGTAGGTTATGTCGGAGATCAGATGGAGTTTGCAACTCCATTGAGATCCATTGAAATCAGCCATTGGAAAGAGTATCTGCTTGGATATGTAGACTTTGTTAGCCATCGTTTAGATTGATTGATTGACGCATACTTTAGTAATGCCGAATTCCTTGGTCATTTACTTTGAAGACAGCATTGTAAAAATTGATCACCAGCTCAAATCGATGTTACCCTAAAGTTTTTTTGTGACTCTTTGGGGAGGCAAAGAGATGGGATAATTTTTTATTTACTTAAATCTGTTGCAAATTGGATCTGCTTTGTCTTTTTTTTTTTTTTTTTTTTTATCTTTTCATACACTGTGTTGTGTGAAGAAGTCATGCCTTTCCTCTTCCTACTGGGAGGGGAGAAAGTAGGGGGATTGTCTGAGACTTTGGAGGCAATATAATCTGTTTTCGTTGGCTCAATTACTCATGCATATTTAGTTGCCAGCTCTATTTGCTGATCTCCTAACTTATTCCTTTGGTTTATTCCTGTTAGACCTCTGATATTAGATATCTTTGTCTTCATTTGTAACCTTTTCTCTCAGGGTTGTTTCCCTAAGAGTTCTCATCAAAATCTCTGCTCTTGGATCAGTTGTCAAATTTTGCCACTTCTTTCTAAGCCTGAATGTGTGAAGAACTCAAACTGTTTTTTCTCTACTCTTACACCACAGCAGAAGACTTCTATGACCTTATGCAGAGGGGTTTCTCCCACCACCAAGCAAGCAGTCAGTTCTACAGTGGATACCTGTTGGGTGTTCTCCAGTTTAATGCTGATGCTTTCTACCTGGAGATAGAGTCTCATCCTACAGGATGAGGGCTCAGTCCCACAAGACTTCCCCATACCACCTCATCCCACCTTCAGGCACCAGCTGGAAGTCCAGGCTTCTGGTACTTCTAACTGACTAGCTTCAAGTTCCTGTGAACTCCTCTTTGGATTTGATTAATTTGCTAGAATGGCTAACAGAACTCAGGGAAACACTTGGGTTTATGGGTTTATCATAAAGGGTAGAGATGTTGCAAAGGGTACAGATGAAGAGATGCATAGGGCTCAAGGTATGAGGGAAGGGGCACATGACCCCCCCTGGAAACTTCATGTGTTCAGTTATCTGCAAGCTCCTTGAACCCTGTCCTCTCAGTCTATTTATGGAGACTTCATTGTGTAGATGTGATTGACAACCACGTAGAAATGTGACTGGACAAAAAGAGTATAGCCTAATATTAATAGACTGAGTGGGGTAACCCAGCAAGGTTAGGTTCATCTTGGCCCCTCTGTCCAGCATTCTTTCCTTTGTGGTATGGGGCAGAACACCTTCTCTTATGAGCTACAATCAGACAAGGTAGGTTAGAGAATTTCTCCATGACCAGCTCCTATATGCAATGGCAGGGGAAGAGTCCTGCCTTGGGGAGAGGAAAGATAAGGCAGGAAAATCAGAAGATTCACTTCTCTGAGGACGATGACCAAAAGCACCCCCAGCAATATAATAAAAGACTGTAATAAGGGATGTGCAATTTAGGAGTCAGAAACTGTGGACAAAAACCAATACACAGTCCTGTCTGGAAAGTATCCAGCCACATACTATGAAAATGATATTAACAATGGCCGGATACTTCCCTGACAGCCCGTGTGTGTGTGTGTGTGTGTGTGTTTCTGTTATCATTTCTTTAGTGTAGAATTTGTCATGCTAACTATTGTAGACTTGTCCTTTAGAGGTTTCTAGCACTGACCTTTTCTAGCTGTTGCTACTGAAATGATAGTATTAGTCTCTCAGCACACTGATATCTACCTGGTACTCAAAAACTCTGGTTTTACATCTGTCAATCTAGTGCTGGGTTCCCTCCTCAAGCTCCAGCCAAGACTTCACTTTTTCTCCCTCCTCTAAATCATTTCCCACAGCTGCCTTGGGCTTCTGGGGCTTTTCTGAAGTAGCGCTCTTCCCCACTCCAGTGCATGAAGATACCTTTTAACCAGCTCTTGAGATTCAGTCTGCTTCATGACACTTTCCTGCAGGAATGCACAAAAACTCTCTGCATCTCCATGGGCAAAACTTGTATTCTCTGCTTTTCCCGCCCACATCCTGACCTCTAAATGCCATAAATACCCTCTTCTTCACTTATTTCATAGTTCCGTCTTCGAAACACCGGTAAGTACAGTCACATTAGTGCCTAGATTTTGAGCAACTGGAAGATAGCTGATTTTTTAGGTAATCTTCCTTTAAATCTGAACATAGCATCTAATTAGTCAGTTACACTTTCATGAAGGAGTGAGGGACAGACGTCATGGTAGAGAGAATGAAGTTGCAAGTGGTTTTGATTTAATATTAGTGAATGCCCATTGTGTTCCAGGCACAGTCCTAATTCATTATACCATCACACAATATTTATTTATGTGCCTTTGTCCTCTGTGACATAGTGCTGGCTGTTATTCATCTCCCATTTCTCTAACCCATAGTGGTGATTAAAAAGTCTTAGGAGTTTTACTAGGCTTAGGTTTTTAATACGCCACTTCTTCATGACTAAATTAGGTACTTGGGTTTCGTAAGGTGGTGTGTTGTATGGATAAGCTTGTTAGGCCATCCCATAGCTAAGATTCTTGTTATTCATTCATTCCTTTAACAAAATAGGTATTAAGCATTGAATGAGGACAGCCAGGTGCTGTTTTAGACATAAGGCTCTGCTGAAAAATCAAAGGTGAGAGTGTAGTTTAATAGGCCCATGGAGCAGGTTAGAAATAAATGAGACCAAGAGGACAAATCCATTTGGTTCTTCTTTGTTTTTTGTTTTCTTGAATATTTTGAAGATGATAAATTTCCCCCCCAAAGCTTTAAATGAATGTTAGGATTGAAAAGAAGAGAGAGAATTTATAGAAGAGAAATTAACTACAGCTCTTGAAATAGCTCTTTGTTTCTGAAAGCTTTGTTCTACCATCTATCTTATAACTGGAAAAAAAAAAAATCATGAAGTTACTTCTGTAGCCTCTGCCAGTAAGGCAAATGTGCCCCGATGTTACCTCAAATAGGCTGATTTATTTAAACATTTATAGGGAAAGGTTTGTCTATTTTTCTTAGTGACTTTTACCAATGAACTATAATAGATCTTAATATATGATTTCGTATTTGTCATTAGTGAATGTGGTATGTATTTGGAGGTGGGGGGAGCAGATGATGTCATAATACTCTATCGGAAAGTATGAATATAGGCATTCATTAACATATTTTTCAGACAGAACAATCTTGACTCTTAAAGCCTCTTCATTTAATTCAAACATTAAATACCTTCTTTGTGGCCTGTATTATATTAGGTGCTCTCTTTGCAAGACTCATTTTCTAGACAATTAATGATATATTTGTTTTGATAATATTTACTGTGTACCTACTGTGTGCTTAGCACCATGCTGTGTGCTGGGTGCCATGCATACCTCCATCAGTGTAGACTCAAGACTAATAAGATTTCAGTGACTTTTTTAAAGCAAAAAAACATTACATTTTATGAGGATCAAAAAAGAGACATTTTACATAAGGCACAAAAAATAGAATTACTCGACTCTTAAGTTAGATGTGGTCACATATGTGGTTGTTTTTGCACTTGACCAGGTTTTATACAATCCTTTTAAAATGTGGTATCCAGATTTTAGTTTTCTACTTACTTTCTGCTGCCCGGATTAGATGTGTATTTGACCTTGTCATTCTGTCTTTATGTCCTGACCTGTCATGTTTTCCATCTGTTGTATGTGTTTCATTTATAAAAACACTTGCTGAACTGTATATAGTGTTCCCATGAATCATATGAGGATCTTGCTAGAATGCAGATTCTGATTCAGTGGGAATGAAGCAAGACCTGAGATTCTGCATTTCTAGCCAGCTCCCGGGTGATGCTGATACTTTTGAGTATCAAAGTTCCATGTGACTTTCTCAGGTCTAACTATTAGTTCACTAAGTTTCTCTTCAGCTTTTTTGAATCTGCTATTGAACGCATCCATTGAGTTTTTAAACTTTAAATTCAATAACAATACTTTTTAATTTCTAGAAGTTCTGTTTGGTTCTTTTCAAATGTGCTTGATTCTTTGTTAAAATGTCTTGTTCTCGGATTGAATTTTTTCTCATTTACCTTAATAATGAATTAGAATTTATTTTATGGTCCATTTTAGATCATTCTTTTTGCTACAGTTTTTGGAGGGCTAATTCTCCTATTTCTCATATCTGCTGATGTTCCTTCATGGTAGTTAGTATTCTTGGGCTGTGAAAGTATGCCTGCAATTGTTCTCTACTTCCAGGAGCTCAGTGGTCCTGGACTAGTATTCATATTAATTTCTTAAATTGTAGCAGGATACTCTAAATGGAGATCCCTTTCCTGATACTATAGTTTCTTACTAGACATGTTATTTCTATCCCACTAAAGGACCCTGGATAATGGTGAATTATCTGTATTATTTTCTGGAGGGCAGAATCTTTCCAGTCAGTTCCCCTACCTCTCTTAGGTTTGGTAAGGCTGTGGCTTTTCCCACCTGCCTAAATACAGCCCTAAGGAAGGCCTTCTTTTAAACTTTCCTGCTGTAATTAACTGACTACTGGGCTAGACTACTGGTCTAGAGAGTTACATTCCTCACTTTCAGTCTGTGCTGTGAATATCTCACCTGTTACCAGCTAATATATTTCATGTTGTCTTCTACTTTCTTTTAACTTGAAGATTGTTTGCCCCCTTTCCTGATCTTGACCACATTAAACTAGCCTTGAGCATGACAGAGTTTCATAGACAAATCTTATTTTATTGTACGGGATTTCAAAATCATAACTATTTCACTGAGGGTGGCTTTTACCCCTCGATTAATCATACTCCTCATTCAGAAATAGAATTCTAGTTTGGTCTCCTAAAGATAAATTAGTATATAGTGGAAGTGAATTAAAAGTTCTAGGATTAAATGATATGATTTGATGAACACAAACATCTGCCTGGACATGTTTGTGTCTTGCACAGCAAAGAAGGATATTCAATGCAGATTCTGTTGTAGCTCACCAACCTTCAGGAACTGCAAAATCTGTCATAACATGTGGCCATTACCAATAATACCAGGTGATCTTTGTGGCGTGTTTACTGTATGCTAAGAATTGTGCTTAAAAACTCAACTCATAATTGCCAAGTCGTGGAAGCAAGCTAAGTGCTCACCAGCCTGTGAATGAATCGACAAAGTGGCATATGTATACCATGGAATATTATGCAGCCATTAAAACATACGGAGACTTTACATCTTTTACATTTACTGGATGGAGTTGAAATACATTCTTCTTAGTAAAGTATCTCAAGAATAGAAAGATGAATAGCCAGTGTACTCCATACTAATGTGAAATCAATATATAAACAATTATGTGTTCCTAAGGACAATAAAACATTATAGTCCAGTACGGAGTGGGGGGAGAACATATGGTAGAGGGAGAGAGGGCATGAAGTGGGATCACACCTAAGTACATGTTGTGAGGGTGTATAACATGCCCCCTGGGTGCAGGGCTCTTCTACAAATGGAACTTTGCCCTGGAAGTGAGAACAATGTAACCTAAATAGTGTACCCTCATATTAATTTGAATAAAGTTAAAAAAAAAAAAGAGTTGTGCGAGTGGTGCCTGTGGCTCAAAGGAGTAGGGTGCTGGCCCCATATGCCGGAGGTTGCGGGTTCAAACCCAGTCCCGGCCAAAAACCGCAAAAAAAAAAAAAAAAAAAAAAGAATTGTGCTAAACACTTTCTATAGATTATTTAATCTCTCAGTAGGCCTTTGAGATGGTTATTCCTATATGAAACTAAACTAAGGTTCAGAGAAGTTAAGCAAAGGTCACAGAGCTGACAAATGGTAGAGTTGGGATTTGAACTCAAGTCAGATTCCACAACATGTACCCTTAACTACTTTGCCTCCATATTAATATCATCTGCAAATCTTTCCATACATTTCCTTTCTTTATATGAGTTTCCTTATTTGGGGATGAAAAATTTCTCTTTTTGATCCTAATGAAATATAACTTCCATTAAAATTATTATTTTTTGCTATTAAAATAGGTATTGGGTAATTGAAATCAGATTGGATTTGAGCCTATGTTGATGGAAGTATGCACGAGATATGGGCCGAAGCATTCAATCTAATTTTTCTATCAGCTTGATTTTTAAAGTATTAAGCAAGTGCATTCTGACACAAACAGGGAAGATTTAAATTCTCTTGAGCGGTTGGAGGTGTTAATTTTCTCCTAGTGCAGTTTTTTACATTTTCTGTTGTCCTCACTCTCCCATCTCTTCTCAGTGCACTTGAAGCTCTGTTCTTAGGAGCAGCCAGACCTCTGGCTTCATCTGCTCTCCCTTCGTTCTCCCTTCACCTGCTCCCTTGTTACTTGCCATTGCTGCAGCTCCATATATTATCCTCACTGGGAAACTTTGGAAACATCCAGATTTTATTGGAGTTTCTCAGCAGAAAACAGACTGTTGCTCAGTTTCTGGCATATAGCTTTGTTCAGAAAATGAGGAGTTAAAGAGGTCTGGGCTGTGAAGGGCTGTGACAGCTGTCCTAGGGGGAGCTCTAGCGAGCCCTGGTGGGCAGTGACTCACACTGCTCTGTCACTGGGATCACCATTGGTGGCCAGGTGGGGTTACAGCCAGAGCACGCAGGAGCCGGGAGCATGCAGCCTGCACTGCGGGGCATGTGACGCTTGGCTCGCTGGCCCTGGCTGGTGCCACGGTGACACGGAAACCTCAGCCCACAGCCATGGTAACACTTCTGGCCGGAGACACCCTCAGTAGCCCACAACGACGGGCAACTTCCTGGTGACTGATGGGTGGGTATCCACCTCCCTGACCAAGAGAGCTTAGTAGGTCAGCAGCAAGTGAAGAGGATGTAATACACCCCTGGCCAGGAGTCATGCCCTAAAGAGGTAGGAACTGTGCTGCATTCGTCTAGCCGTGCGTTCCTACCATAAATCATTGGGAGGAACTTTATTTGGCTTGTGTTTCATTATGCTGATTAAACTGCAGTGGGTGGGGGGGCATGATTGCAGTGGGAAGGATGGATAATGAACTAAAAAAAAGTGGTTGATAAGATCTTGGAGTAGACTCATCGGATATGAATGAACTAGACTGCAGTAGTATCCTAACGTGAGTTCCAGAGCCTCACAAACCCTCTTTCTTCCTTTTCCTTCCTCTCATTCCGGTTAATCCACAAAACATAGGAGTTCCATCTTATTTTAATGATTAGAGCTAAATATTAATAATTTAGACCTGCCTGGAAGAGGGAATACATAGGTTTAAGTCATCTAGCATACTGGCACCAGCCAGGCGGATGCTCTGTAGAAGCCTTCTGGAAACATCCGGAACGAGTGGCTTGCTCAAATGAGTTTTCCCCAAGTGCTTTCGTTGGATCAAGTGACCTGTTTGAGTTTATCCTTCAGTTTACCCCAGGCGGAAAGGCAGCCTGTCTGCGGGTTGGTGGCCATGTTGGCAGGGAAGGGGTTAATCTCTTGTTGCTGTAGGAGCCGAGGCTGGGTCTGCCTCTGCGAGCAAGCTGGATTGAAAGCAGGCGCTGCAGTGCCATCGCCAGCGCCTAAGGAGTAAGACAGTCTGATCTCCGCAACAGTGTTGAATCCGGGCTGAAAATTTTTTTCTCCCCCCTTTCTTGTTTTTCTTTAACCAGCGCCTCCCCCCTTTGTTCCCACCCTCAAGTCTGACGATGACACCTCCAATTTTGATGAAACAGAGAAGAATTCGTGGGTTTCATCCTCTCCATGCCAGCTGAGCCCCTCTGGTTTCTCAGGCGAAGAACTGCCGTTTGTGGGGTTTTCGTACAGCAAGGCACTGGGGATTCTTGGTAGATCTGAGTAAGTGACAATCTGACTTTCTGGGGACCTGCACTGATGCAAGGCATGCAGAGCCAAAGGTGCTGGTGGAGGTGGAGGGGAGCTGCTATTCAGCCTGCATTTGCAAAGCAGTCTTCTACCTGTTTGGGCTTTCGGGGGTGGAGGGTAGACTGTTAATATTCTCATCCTTCAGTCTGTAAGGTACCTTCTCCTGTCTGTGGCATCGTAATTGTCAATTGGGTACTTTGGGTTAGTTTTTCAGTTTTTGGTCCTCTTTAGAGGGGAGAAGATAGTGGGAGATTTTTAGCAGTGCAGCTCCTTGGTTGAAGGAGAAATGTCCAGGAGTTATGATGAGCCGTCCATCTATTTATCCATCTATGTATCTTTCCCTCAAGTGGGCGGATGGGGGGTTGCTATATTGGCTGGATTGAGAGAATCCTAAAACCTGTGTCTTGTAAGCTAAAGGTTTCCTGATGGGTTTAACTGAGCTGCAAGTGGCTGAACCAGAGCTCTAATGGAGAGATGGTGCTCGGCTGCTCTCCAAGTATGCTGCAAGATCAGGGATCTGGCAGTTGAGCCTCTGTGAGCTGGTAGTGCTGGCGGCCAGAGAAAGCCCGGTTACCGTGAGCCACCAGGAGGAGTACGATGTAGCCGAGTCATTGATTCACAGAAACTGGACTTCACAGGAGGAAAAAACCCAACAGACCAAACCAGGAGACTAGAAAATGAAAATATAAATGTCATTGTAAACCTCTTGACCTGGTAGGTCTTTCTCCATTCTTGTAAAAGCTATTGAAAAATGCATTGGCCAGGCACTTGGGATTAGACAGTCCTGGCTTCCAGGAGCCTCCTGAAATTTCTGTTAATTGCAGTAGCCTCTGTGGATGCGAGAGCTCAGTATCTTGTGTCTTATGATGTGATGACATTCTGTTTTCAGAGGAGAGAGTTCCCCGGGAAGGTCTTGGACCCGTGGTGTTGTTCCCCAGACACCCTGGCTTCTGCGCTTGGAGGCTCTTGGAGTAATTAGCTACTGCCCACTTAGGAGATAGAGGCATTTATTCCTTATTTATTGTACTTGTAGTTAAATATTGATTTGAAGGGATGGCGTGTTGATTCTTAGATAGTGTCTCCCCATGGGCGCTGTTTTGACAGTAACGTTCATGAAAACATATCAGACTGTTGTGGGCAATAAGGCATTTGATAGGATATAGGGTTGAGGGCTGCCATTGAATTTGAGAGAGATTTTTATTTTGAAAGATGTTGAGGTGGTCTGTTTTATTCCCTCTCTGGGGACTGGGTTTAAAATTCAGGTTGGATTTTGGTAATGTTGGATGTGTCTTTCTGGCTGATTTGCTTCCCAGCCTCAAAGCAATCTGGATGTTCGTAGGAGAGGCACAAAGCTAACTAGCTGTTGAATGTGTCGTCAGATGGATTTGAAATGGCCCATCAGGGCTGGGAGGTTTTGTGTTGCCATCAAAGAGCAGGGAAGAAGTAGAGGCCTAATGTTAAGGGATGCATGGTTAGTGGGCAGCGTAACCTTGACACATGCAGCAAACTGAAGGTCACAAATCGGACTGGAAGGAGATGTGTAGAGCGTTCTAGTTCTGGTTAGTAGTTGGCTAGTTGGGTCAGAATGAAATCTCGCTTAGGGTGTTAATCAGTGATCTGAAAGACCAGGGAGGACTCAAGGGAGTTAGATTTCAGGAGTAAAGGCAGAATGATGTGGAAGATCTTAGGCATGGCAATTAATCTGAAGCAGTGTGTGATTAATTGCTTATTTTTCAGGAAGATTCTAATTGCATTTTTCTGCTTCTCATAGAAAGCTCAGTTAAGGGAGCTCTCAGGTAGGGGCATCTCAGAATTAAGGCCCAGCACACGATAAATATTTGTTGATTTAATTTACTCATGATCCATTTCCCCGGAATGTTGTTTATATTGCTTACTGTATTTGCAGTTTTGCTATTTCACCTTTGGTAGTTTAAACTATATCTCTAGAGCATAAAGTGAGCTTCTGTTCATGCCCCAACAGAATGTTTAATAAGGTTCTCATAAAAAAAAGATCGATGAAATAAAACCATGTATTTCTTATCTGGAAGATGACATAGAGTATTCCTTTCTTGGGAAACTTCAGTGTGTTTTCCATGGCAATTTGGGGTTGGAATCAGAAAGATTTTTCTTTCATCTTGCATCTTGTTCTATGATGTTGCCATTAGACTTCGTTACTCTGCTGTGGGCAGCCCTATGGGTGAAACCTACAGCATCATTTTTAGAAATTCATTCCACCTGTTGGATGTAGGTGACCCTGGACATGTTGGATTATAATAAATTAGAAATCCAATAAAAGAGATACAATGATGGAATTACTTAGCTCCTGCAGTCCTATTGATATATAGTGATAAAATTCATTGGAAAGGGGGAAGACTTTCTCTGGGGGTACTACCTTTGCCATCAGTGACCCTGTGCTTCTTCCTGAGTTTCTTGTTCTTTCTTCCCTATTTTCAGCATTACAGGTTTTTATTTACACACATTGATTACCTGTGCTGTTACTCATTCTTCACACCACTGAGGAAATTGCAGATGCTGCTATACTGTGCTAGATAAATTGACCTCAGATTTGTTACCACTGAATTGAATGAAATGTTTAGAAATGGAGCTGAATGAGTGAGAAATTTTCATGAAGACTTTGGCAGTGAGAACAATTTAAATTTTGTGGTCACTTCTCACTTTTTAGGATCCTTATTTTGGGACCCCAGACTATTGAATGCAGTACTATTTTAGGTTTAGCAAGAATCTTGATCACAGCATTTCAGTGGCTGAGGCATAGTGGGAGTTCCTTGCAATTTGAGTTGGTGGAAGCAGGACAGATTCTAAAGAACTAGGTTTGTTGTTTTTGGAGTTAGATGGTGAAGCTAGTTTCGAAGATTGGGTATCTCTCTGGTGCTTCTTTTCCTTTTTAACCAATGATAATACAAACCAAATTGCCAAGCTCTGAATGCCTCTGTTTGCTTGAACTTTAGAATAGTAGGGTAGTAACAGAAATTAGTGTATTTAAGATTTAAAAATAAAATGGATCCCAGCTCTTTTCTGTCCCTTGTCAGCATGGGGTACATTTCTTTAGGTCCTTCCTTCTTTCTCCTAGATCAAGGTACTGCCTCATTTAAGCTTTCGTTGAAACAGTGCCTTTTTGCAAACCTTTAGTATAAATTCGAGAAGGTAAAAACCAGTTGGTTTTATGTTTTGTATTAGTTTTGCACCAGCTGGTTGTATACTTTTAGAGAAGATGGAAATCTTAGAGGGGCAGGCAATGGGATCTTGATGAGATTGGACTTTGTGGGATGATGGTGTCTGGGTAGTTGGTTTTAGGAAGGGGGCTTTTTCTTCTTTTTGATTCAGGGCTTTTTCTTTTGTTCCTTTTGGGTTGATCTGAAAATGCAAGAGTGGAGCCAGCCGTTCAAACACTGTGGAGGAATGAAGAGTGGCTGCTGCCGCTGCCTCCACAAGTTTTCAGAGACTTTTTTCAGTGCCTCTTGCACGTTCTGTTGGGTCTTTGTGCATGTTAGTTCCCTCAACTGCAAAGTGGGGTAACAGTGATACCTTTCTCATAGGACTACTGGGAGGCTTAAATGGAACATATAACCCTTGGTCTAGTACTTGGCACATGGAAAAACCTCAAAACACCTTTGTCAGTGTTTTTATTATTCCTGATACTTTAATCTGTATATGTGGTCATTATGAAAGTTTTGAGATATACAAAAATCAAGAAACGTAAAATCTGCACAGATAGAAACAAATGAAGCCCTCCCAGCAACACCTATAAGCAGAGCAAGTTAAAACTTGCACGTGTAAATCAGAAAGGATGCTTTCAACACCCTTGAAAGGAAGTGAAATAATGGACTATAACTCAGTCTGTTATAAAACTTTTGTAGTGACCCATGTATGTGTAGTGTCCTTCCATATAAGCCAAGAAGATGTGGAAAGGAATCAGCAAAAATTAGGTAGTCCAAAATCATGCTGGACTTGAAACCTAGCTTCCCGGGCCTTGGAAATTTTCTAGTAGAGATGCTTAAATATACTGACCAACAATAAAGGTTAATATGCAGTTGCCAAATGCTTGTTGGTAAAAGGTGGTTGTTGGGGAGGAGTGGCTTTGGGGACAGAAATAGAGGGTCCAGTTTCAGAGTGGTACCTTTCCCATTCTAAGTTGAGCAAGTCAAAGCAGGTATATTGAAACAACCAGAGAACACAAAGCAAGCACCTTTGTTGCAGAATATCATGGTACAAATTGGACATCTCACTGCTTTAGGAGAGTCAGGGGAGTAAGGCAAAATCCAACAGGGGCACCTAATGTGTAGTGCCCATGCTGAAGTACACTGATGATCTTCCTTGGAATGTTGCTTTATCCTCCCAAGTAGACCATAATCTCAAGGGCACAGCCAGGTCTTGTTCATCTTGGTTTTCCTGAAGCATAGGATGTCGGCCTTTAGTAAATATGTGCATGGGACTGGGCTTATGAGCATACTAATGGAAAGTAAAATATTTGGGTCAGCTTTTTAAAAGACAATGAATTTGGATCACCAGAGAGGAAGGTGGAGAGAATTTTGGTGGGCAGAGTGTTAACAACAGCTCATCCTTACAGAGCACCAACATTGCACCAGGCTTTGCTCCAAGCACTATTAACTCATTTAACACATTGACTGCCATACTAGAAAAATGATTTTTTTCTTTGGGGCTATAGTGTTTTATTAGATCAAGAGACTGTATGTGCTTCACAAGGCCCCAGACTAAAAAGTAGTGGGAGTTAAATACAACTCACACGACAGTTAATGCATTAAATTGCATATCAGCCCAAGAGGAAGGTACAGTCACTATTCTCATTTTACGTGTGAGAAAACTGAAGCACAGAGAAATGAAGCAACTTGCCTACGGTAATATAGCTCTGAGTGGTTCCAAGCCTGGTACAGAGTTGGTGCCTTATAAGTGTGAGCTGTTCTTATCATTCTGCCCATTTGATCCCAGGCAGTGTGGCTCCAGGGTTTCTTAGCCATTGTGTTATGCTGCTAAGTATGAACAGCACAAGTGGGAGGAATCAGGAAATTTGTGTGAGGTGCTTCACATGCTTGGTGTGGAGGTGGAGGCCTGTCATGGGGATGACAAGCAATGATGTTGGATTAGGGTAGGATGAAAGCTGACAGGTCTGAATGCTGGGTTTTGTTTTCAGTATCTGTGAGTTTATTGAATAGGTAGATTGCATAGTCCCTGGATTTCTCTGATTTCTTCTTCTTCTCCTTTTTTCATTTAGATACTTTTTTTTTTTGAGACAGAGTCTCATTCTGTTGGCCAGGATAGAGTGCTGTGGTGTCAGCCTAGCTCACAGCAACCTCAAACTCCTGGGGTTCAAGCAATCCTCCTGCCTCAGCCTCCCGAGTAGCCAGGACTACAGGCACCAGCCACCAATGTCCAGCTAATTTTCCTGTTTTTAGCAGAGATAGGGTCTTGCCTCTTGCTCTTGCTCATGCTGCTCTCAAACTCCTGAGCTCAAGGGATCGTCCCACCTCAGACTCCAGAGTGCTAGGATTACAGGCATGAGCCACTGTGCCCAGCCTTGTTTAGATGCTCTTATCTGGTGCGCGCGCGTGCGTGTCTGTGTGTGTGTGTGTGTGTACACGTGTCTGCACACCTACATAAACCCACACATATACGTATATTCTCTTCCTGAGGGTTCTTATTTGCTAAAGCATAAGCTCCGTGAGGACAGGAAAATATGTTGACCTTATTTGGCACCAGATCATACAAGCTACTCAGTGAGCACTTAGTGAATTGATTCAAATCATGTTTTTTTTTTTTTTGAGACAGAGTCTCACTTTATTGTCTTCGGTAGAGTGCTGTGGCATCACAGCTCACAGCAACCTCAACCTCTTGGGCTTAAGCGATTCTCTTGGCTCAGCCTCCCAAATAGCTGGGACTACAGGCGTCCGCTACAACGCTTGACTGTTTTTTGGTTGCAGTTGTGATTGTTGTTTAGTTGGCTTGGGCTGGGCTTGAACCCACTAGCCTTGGTGTATGTGGCTGGCGCTCTACTCACTGAACTACAGGCGCTGAGCCTATCCAAATCATTTTTATGGCTGCAACTCTCAACTTGTCGATGACTCTGTGATACATATTTACTGAAGTCTATGTTTGATACCTCCAGTTGCCCTGAAATGGCTTATTCCAGTGGAAGATATTTTGAACTCTCTAGTTAGTCTTATTTCCTTTTTGCTGAAATTACTTGGAGGTTGGAGGATCTTCCCTTAAAAATTTTCCTTTCCATATCCAGCCAAAGTCTCTTTGTTATTGTGCTTGACACCCAGATCTCTATTGGAAAGAGTTTCATCTGTGATTGGATGTTCTAAATAGTTAGCAACAATAACAGCATCTTCTCCGGTACATGAAGGTGCACATCTGTTCTATTTCCCAAGTAAGTTCAAAAACCTAAACTATCTTCTGCCTGTGGTTACTGCCTTCAACTGCCTTGTGGCGTTTCTGTTCCACTATCGTCTGGATCAGATGTTTCACATTTTCCTCTGTGTGTTGTGTTGGGTTTTTTCCTTTCCTCTTGCTCATTCAATTTCTTCTTTCTCTTAGTCAAGCACAGCTTGTTCTTCTTGCCTGATTTTGTTCTCTATTTAGACTGTGCGTGCCTGCCTGCCTTGCAGCCCTGGCAGGACCATTCTACCGCCTTCTCATTTGTCTTAAAGATACCTTTAGGAAATCAAATCCAGACGATCCTAGCCCAATCCTGAAGATCAAGCTCCAGAAGATCTGTCAAGTGTGTTTTTTACTGGCCTACACATGCTAATTTGCATGGTTGCCTGGGATCCCTTAAGAAGACAGTCAGTGACTAAATGGCGCTACATGTTCCCGAGCTCTGTGCCAGTTTGGCAATTCTTCCTTTGCCTAAGTGTATTTCTCCCAATTGTCTCTGCTTTGTTTGCCATTTATCTCTTGACCTCCCTCTGACAAACTTTAGTAGCCTACACTCAGTGCCTACACTGAAATGACTGTCTCAGAAGGCACTGAGTACACAGCCACCAAATCTAGTGGTTTCTACCTTGTGATACTGTTAATACCACATTTCTTCTGGAAAATGTTCTACTTTCTTCCTTTCTGAGTTACAAACACTTAGTTTTTCTCCTAGCTCTCAAACTGCCATTCTCACTCTTCACTGCTGTCTTCTGTTTCAGACCCTTGAAATGTAGGCACCATCCTCTCAAGTTCCATCCTCAGTTCTCTTTCCAGTCAGTTCTTGGTGATCTCATTCAGTACCTTGACTTTACCTTTCACTTTCTTGTGGCCTCTGCGCACTGTGCTCTGCGTTCATCATCACCAGGATGTTTTACCAGTTTCTGACTGTCCTGTCCTCTGTTCCCTCCCAACACTGACAATAGACTCACTCAGTAAGCCAGTAGGTGCTAGTTTTGGCTTCCTTTATGTAAGAAACCACCACTTTCCCTACCCTTGTAGGCAAGAGAACTGAGTCATCGTAAACTCTTTTCTGCCTCTTCTGCCAGCCCCTCAATTGCTAGATCCTCTAAAGTTGTACCTCAAGGACGACATTGTCATCCATGCCTGTCTTTCTGTTCTCACTGTCACCTCTCATGGACTTTCACCTGGACTATTGCGGTAGCCTCCTAATTGATTCCTTCACCTCCATTTTTCCTGACTGTTCTCCATAGAGGGTGGAATTCTTCCAAAGCATAGGTTGGATGATGTCATTCCCCTGCTTAGACCTTCAACAGCATCCTTGTGTGTACAGAATTAATGGCCATTCCTGAACTTGGTATTCAGTCCTGGTACATTAAGACCCCAGCCTGCCTGTTCATTCATACCCTACCTCTTGTCCCCTACTGATTCATCTCAGTACCATTGTTTGTCCAAGCTGTCCAAGGAAAGGACCATTTTCCTTCTTTTGCCTGAAACAGAGCCTTGCCTCTGGAAGGTCTTTAGTGAACATTTATCGAATTGAATTAGACTAAAGTGGCCAGGGATTATGGCAATTCCTTCTGCGTTGTTTATCCAACTGCAAATGGAAGCTGTTTTCTATTGAGCACTTCCCTTGTGCCCACAGCTATACTGAATACTTTCCATGCATTATCTCATTAGGTCTTCACAATCTCACCCTAACTCTATGAGGCAGCTGATATTTTCCCCTTTTATGGATTAGGACACTGAGACTCAGCAAGGTAAAATTATTTTCCTGAGGTCCTGCAAGGTGGATCAGATCTAAGACCTGCACCCATATCTGGTTGCCTCCACACCACTGTACTACCTACCCTGCCCCTCATAGACACGACTTTGCTGGATTATGCAGGACCTATGGACTTGTCTAATAATAAAGGTGAAAGAGCTGGTTTTACTGAGAATCCATTCTGTACCAGGCACAATATTCTAAGTGCCTGAGAAGCATTCCTATTGACTCTAAGAAGCAACTTATCATTTGACCAGTAAGGAAAGTGATGATCATAAAGCTTTCATTACTTCTTAAATTTACACAGCTCGCATGTAGTTGAGGGCACCCAACTTTTCCAACTTTTAACTTTAGAGGTTATATGATTATTTTTTATTTTGGGGGGGACAAATTGTAGCACACTCATTAGAAGTCTGGGCTTTGCAGGAGTTTGAGCTATGATCGTGCCAGTCTGGGCAACAGAATGAAACACTGTCTCTGCGTATAAAAAAAAAAATCTAGGTTCGGCGCCTGTGGCTCATTGGGCTAAGGCACCAGCCACGTACACCTGAGCTGGTGGTTTCGAATCCAGCCTGGGCCTGTCAAACAGCAATGATGGCTGCAACCAAAAAATGGCCAGGGGGCGGTGCCTGTGGCTCAAGGAGTAGGGCGCTGGCCCCATGTATGGGAGGTAGTGGGTTCAAATTGCCCCCAGCCAAAAAAAAAAACTTCAAAAAATGGCTGGGCGTTGTGGCGGACACCTGTAGTCCCAGCTACTTGGGAGGCAGAGGCAAGAGACTCGCTTGAACCCAGGAATTAGAGGTTGCTGTGAGCTGTGATGCCATGGCACTCTATCCAGGGTGACAGCTTGAGGCTCTGTCTCAAAAAAAAAAAAAAAAAAATCTAGAGTTTGGAATCAGATTGATATAGGCTCATATCTGGGCTACACCCCTTGCTTGTTGTATGAACAAGGTATTTAATTTCTTTCAGCCTCAATTTCCTCATCTATAATGTGAAGGTATAATAGTGCTCGTCTGATAAGTTTGCTGTGAGGACATGTAGCGCACTTAGCTTTAGTGCCAGGAGCATAGTGAGTGTTTGTTTCATATTTGTTATGGTTATTTAGGTGTGATGATGGGGATGTGGTGTCTTCAACTTGCATTTTCTCCCTGCTTCCACTTTATAAAGATGTCTTGCTGGTTTCTGCCCATTGAGAGAATCTAGCTCTCAAGTGGGGTGCCTGACAGACGTCCTAATGTCTCCATCCAATTTTTGACTCTGAATGGAATCTGTGATGTCAGTTAAACCTGCACTTTCCATAAAATACTCTCCAGGCTTCTGATAGGGTCCAATTCCAGTAGGAATTGTGCATATGCTCAACCTAGATGTCACACGCTTATACCTACCAAGCACTTGAGTGTCTCCTGGATGGGTGAATGTGTGTGACGTTGTCCTAGAACCAATGCTGGGCATCTCTGGTCCGGGTGCTGGAAAGCTTTTTCATGCTGGCATCTGTGCAGTGCACTTCTCATTTTGGATTCCTTTGCCCCACTGTGACCTTTGTGTTAATCAGGCCCAGGTGAGTTTCGAACTCCTTGGCCCTGCACACCAGTAGCTACGGTGACCAGCTCCGCTATGACCTTTAAACTGTGACTGCCTAGGGCACAGAAGTGCTGATACACTGTTTGTTCATTCACTCATTCATGTATTCACTAAACAAATACATTGTTCAGGCCTTGTGACCCTGCCTGCAAGAAGCTAGCCTTTTGTGCAGGAGAAACAAGCGATAAATAACTCCTAAACACAAATGAGATGATTTCACATGGTGGTCCAGGATCTGAAAAAATCAGGATCAGGATAGGGGCTGCCTGGTGGTAGTTACTGTAGATTGGGTGCCCAGGGAAGGCCCCCCTGAATTGAGCATGAGCATTTTGTTCAAGAAGGTTGAGTAACTTCTCAAGGAAGTGACTCAGCTTATAAGTCTACTCTGAGCACTTGGGAAGTCCTAGGGGCTGGTCTAGAACCTGGGATATAGCAGTGAATACAAGACAGACAGAAATCCCTGTCCTCATGGAGCTTACTTTCTGGTGGGGGTAGACTACATTCATTCATTCATTTATTTCTTCAACAAATATTTGAGAGCCTACTATGTGCCAAGCACTTTCTAGGCACTGGAGATACAATGCAACGAGGCATAAATTCCTGCCCATGCAGAGCACATTCCACCAGAGTGACAGTAAAGAGCCAGTTATCAAAGATAAGTAGGAAGAGTATTCTAGATAGAGGTGAAAAGGGCCAAAGCCCTAAGGCCAGAACTGGCCCATGAGTGCCCAGTAAACAGAAGACTCAGGATACAGGACCTGATTGGATACAGGACATGGTCTGATTGAGGTTGGCAGGGCTTTTAGCTTTGAACTTTTCTCTAATTGCATTGAGTAGGAAGCTTTGGTAAGAGCTTGAGTAGGGAGGTGGAATATTTGGTTCTTATTTTACAGAGGGCTCCTTTGACCATTATGAAGAGGGACAAGAGTGGATTCAGGAGGTTAAGTTAGTTTATTGTGGGCAAGAGATTGAAATAGGATAGCAAGGCTGGGCGCGGTGGCTCACACCTGTAATCCCAGCACTTGGGAGGCTGGGATTGAAACCAACCTGAGCCAGAGTGAGACCCTGTCTCTAAAAAGTAGCTGGTCATTGTGTCAGCCACCTGTAGTCCCAGCTACTCAGAAGGCTGAGGCAAAGGAATCACTTAAGTCCGAGAGTTTGAGGTTGCTGTGAGTTGTGATGGCATGGCACTCTACCTAGGGTGACAAAGTGAGATTCTGTCTGAAAAAAAAAGAATAGCAGAATTAGCTTGCAATGCTGAGCACCAGCTTAGAGGTGGGGACTGTGTTGAAAAATCATGTGTATAGCTATATTCATTAATAGCGTGATTTTTGATAAATGATTCTGAGTTATATGTTAATTGCTACAAAGCAAATGCTCTGATTCACCTGGAGACCACTGCTGGCTGTGTGCATCACTGTGTATGTGTGTATGATCTGAAGATGTGTACCCCAGAGTTAGACAGACTCCACCACTCTTTAGAAGAACAGTGCTTTTGATATTTCTAAGTGCTCATGGTGGGCACCACTGTGTATTTTAAAATGGATTTATAAAATTAGTTCACAAATTTCAGAATGCTCAATCTTAAAAGCCAATATATTTTTGGAAACAGAATGCTGATGAGATTTTTATTTTTTGCACCATATTACATCCTGCAGTTGCATGTATTTTTAGTCCTGTTGGCCGCAATTAAGGTGGGGCCCTCAGCTGAGCTAATTTTGATTTCCCTCGTTTTAGCTTCAAGTACCCATTCTTGGTTATCCTGAGAATATCTGGGATTTATGATCTGTGTGATCTGTGGTATGGTGGCATATTTTGTAGACATAGGTCCTCTTCCTAAGGGAATAAATGGATGGCTTGATGCGTAAGCATGATCTTATCATTATAGTAGTAATTAGTGAGTACTCAACACAGTACTTGCTTGTACAATGGCAATACACATTGTATTCTCTTTTAATATGAAATACTCTATATATAGTTCTATTCAGGACTTTTTTTTTTTTTTTTTTTTAGTTATGTGGATTGTTTATAGGCAGCTCCTTGGGAGAACTGCATGTTATAATTTTTACCTAAGTTTTGAGGTTATGAGTAAAACCATTTTTTGGTCCCATCTAATACATTTTAAGAAAACATGTCTTCCTTGCTGTAATGGTAATAACCAAGCCTGCCCTTCCCTCTGTGTCATATACCATTACCTCTATTAATACTCTTTGGGCCTCTATAATTATACAGCAGATGTGTATATCAGGAAGAGATGTTGATTTCAGAGTAAATTTTTCTAGAAAATAGAAGCTTGAAAAAAAAGGAAAACCCAAACTTGGCTTCGTGCTCCAAGAGACAGCACTGGTGTGTGTGGGTGGGTGGCTGCGTGCACCCGCTGCTCAGAAATGCCTTTCCTCTCCATGGGGATAACTGGCTGTGTATCCGAGATATGGCCAGGAGTAGGCAAGCAACGTGTGGGCAGGCTGCATGTTCTTTTATTAGCATGCTCATTGTACTGCTTCTCATAGAGCACAGAGCATGAACTGGCCTGGGCCTCTAATATCTGGCCTGTTTCCCAATTAATTACCCCCCTGAGCCACCTAGTGAGGGAGGGAGAGTTGCTCTTGGGTGCTGATTGAGCTGTTTCTGGAGTGGCTGAAGACCAGCCTGGCACGTGGATGTTCTTGAGTATCCAGGGCTTTTCTGTGCTCAGGCTGTGCGCTGGCCTCTTAGCACTGAAAACAGACAGCTGTGGATGCAGGTCATCGTTCCTTGCATGATCTGTTCTCTCTCTTCTCCATGACCTTGTTCCCAAGCCTCTGCATCACTTTTCTTGAATAGTTTCAAGGCTGTCTTGACAAGAAGTAGCACAGTTGGGATTTGAACCCATGACTGTTGAGTGGCAGAGTTTCTGCTTTGAACCCTCAGCTCTACTGGCCCAGTATCCACCCTCAAATTATAATAACATGGTAGGAGAACATAGAGGCTATGGGCTCAGCTATGCCTTAGTGCCAGGGGCCACAAATACCTATCTCATAAGACTGTGGGGGAGAAGTCAGTAAGGAAACCCCTGAAGCCCTAAGCTCAGTGCTTGCCACATAGTAAATGCTCTATGATGGCACTTGTACTGAGGACGGAGGTAGTGGTATTAATTCTCTCTCCTAGATTGGTTCTTCCTCAAGGACAAGAGTTGTAGCTTCCTTTACCTTATAGTTTCCATGGCAGGGTTTCTCAGCTCACCACTATTGACATTTTGGGCTAGATAATTCTTGCTGTGGGGACTGTTCTGTGAATTATAGGTTGCTGAGCAGCATTCCTGGTCTCTACCCCCTGGTTGTTAATATTATAGCCTCCCCACCAACAGTCATGAAAATCAAAAGTTTCTAGAAATTGTCAAATATTCCTGGGGGGTGGGTGTGGGTGCAAAATTGCCCCAGTTGAGAACCACTAGTCTGTTGGTACCTCTCACGGAGATCATAGGGCTTTCATATTCTCTCTTTTTCTTTCTCTCACATACACATTCTCATGCTCATAAAAGATGGTCAAAAAATATTTGTTGAAGTTTGAGAATTTTGATAACAAAGAAAAAACCTTCGATGACTCTGTAATTAGCAGGTAGACTATGGCCCATTTCAGGGAGGACAGAACTTCATAATTAGACATTTCTTTAATGTAATCCTATACTCTGTTGCCCATATCTTTATAGAGTCCCCACCAGTTAACAGGAGTTTTTGCAGACTTTGCTTAAAGCAGTGATTGTATCAGCTCTTTAAATAATGCCATGCTTAATGAAATGGTTCTTTTTTAGGGTGATTTTTAGACCAGCAGAGTTGCTGCTTGAAGAGCACAGGGCTTTATTTGGTAATAATTTGGTGATTCTCAGGCCTGGTCTTAGATCGAACCTCTCAAGCTATGATTTATATGGTGGGCAATTCTAGAAAAATGCAATTATCAGCAATAATCTGCTGTTGCTTTGTAAGTCAGAAGGATAGCCCATGAAAATCTTAGGAAAAGAAAACAAATTGTGGTATTTCAGAATATCTCTTGTAAGGGTGGGAGGATCTATTTACTCAAAAAATATGTATTAAGAGCTTTCTGTTGGCGCTAGAGATTTAGTCGTCCTGTGTCTACATGAAAGGTAAATAGAATATAAGCTGGGTTTGGTGGCTCACACCTGTAATTCTAGCACTCTGGGAGGTTAAGTTGGGTAAATTGCCTGAGCTCAGGAGTTCGAGACCAGCCTAAAAAAGAGCAAGACCCCATATAAAATAGAAAAATTAGCCAGGTGTTGTGGCAGGTAATTGTAGTCCCAGCTTTTCCGGAGGCTGAGGCAAGAAGATTGCTTGAGCCTAAGAGTTTGAGGTTGCTGTGAGCTGTGATATCACAGCACTCTACCCAGATGGACGGAGTGAGACTGTCTCCAAAAAACCCCAATATAAATAAATAGAATACAAATATTTTAAGTTATCTATCTATAGTATGTTTCTTTTACAGAGATGTATGGAAATGGTATATTTTAATTGATTTATTAAAAAGGGGGGAATGGGCTTTAATTACTATATGATATCTGTGCATTGTATTGAAATTCATAGCCTACCATGATTAACTTCAAAATTGGGTTCCCACTCAAAGAGGGACCAAAAGGGACAAGTACCAAATGGCCTGGCCAAAATGCCATCTGGAACTAAATGCTGGAGATAGTCATACTATGAGTTTTAAATTCCTGGACCCTAAATCACAAGCACTTTCTTCTAATTATCACCCTGGTTCTTGATCCTGTCTGTGTGTCACAGTAACTCAGGAGCTTGATACAAATGGTGTGTTTTAATTGGTCTTGCTCTGCTCATTATTTTGTAAAAGGTCTCCAGGTGATTCTTTCTTTTTTCTTTTTCTTTTTTTTTGGAGATAGTCTCGCTCTGTCACACATCATCATAGCACACTGCAAACTCAACTCCTGGGCTCAAGTGATCCTCCTGCCTCAGCGCCCCTCCCCACCTCTACCAAGTAACTGGAGGCTACAGGTGCCTGCCACATCACACAACTGATTTTTCTGTTTTTTGTAGAGATGGGTCTGGCTCTTGGTCAGGGCTGGTCTTGAACTCCTGACCTTGGGCAGTCCTTCTTCCTCAGCCTCCCAAAGTGCTAGGATTATAGGTGTGAATCACCTCGCCTGGCCCTCTAGGTGATTCTAATGGGCAACTGCATCAAGAACCAGGGAATTTACAGAAAACTATATTGGCCTTTCCCTTCTACTCTCTAGCTTTACCCTCCAATACCATTTTTGTTTACGAATTGTTGCTATAAGCCCAGTTTAGTTACAATATTCTTACCATAGCTTTTTTTAGATGTGATTTTTATTTATTCTAAAAAATGATTTTTTGAGCACCTTCGTTTGAAAGAGCTCTTAATTGCTGTACTTAGAACTTCTAAACATTGAACATTTGTCATGCATCAAAATAGCAAGATGAAGGGGTTGGACCTCAGGTGACTGTCACATCAGCTTCTGACAGTGCCACAGGTGGGGGCTGCACATTTCCTCAATTCTGGGCCCCATCAATAACCCAGAAATGCCCTTTTCAATGTGTGAATAAGAATACATTTTATACCCACAGCACTGTACTTTAAACATTAAGCTCCACTGCAGCCTGCTTTCCATGTGTCATTATGTTTTTTGAGCCACGTCCCACTCTCCCATCAAACACCCATGTAATAGTTCTTATAGGTGCCAAGTTTTGTGCGCAGGCACAAAGAGCTGTGGCCTGTGTGGTCATTCCTGATGCTTGTCATGCGTGGGACTTCATGATGTGTGGGTGACTCTTGATCCCTGGAGGATTTGGGACCCAGTCTATGGCTCATTCTTCCCTCCTTGGGTTGTTTGGGTATTTTTTTCTAGCCCACCTACCAAAGTGCAATCAGGAATAAAGGAAATAGCAAAGGAAACTCAAGGCCATGCCAAACAACCCATTTCATCTCAGATGAAAAAAAAAGAATGTGTTTGTGTGAGTGCATGTGTGCGCATTTGTGTTGGTTTAGGTAGAAAACAGGATGATGAGAAGTGTAGAACTTGGTTAAAAGTTCTAGCCGAAAATCAGCTTTTTAACAAAGATTTATTTCTGGATTTTAATCCCTGTTGCCTATGTCTATGAATAATCAACATTGTTTTGATGTGAATAATAGCACAGAGCACATTCAGCCCCCCTGAGTTTTACCATTCCAAGCAACTGTTTTAGGCCTATGAGGCACATGCTATTTTTGAAGTTGCACAAGTAGTGATAAACAGTGACAGTGGTTATAGTAATGGGTGGCATTTATCGAACCCTTGCAATGTGCCAGGCGTTGTGCTAAGGGCTTCTTTATGTGTATTATCTCATTCAGTCCTCTTTGAAGTAGAGTAGGAATTATCCCCATTTTATAGATGGAGAAACAAGGTTCAGAGAGGTCACACAGCTAGTGAGTGTTGGGATCAGATTTTGAACAGAGGAGCGTGACTCTGGGTGTTGACTCAGTTGGCTGTCCTGTAATGTGAGCATAGAGAGCAGTCACTGTGGTACAGCCAGCTGGGAGCTACTGGGAGACAGGTGTTTTGCATTGCTGAAAGGAACTCACCTCTTCTAGGCAGAGAAGAGTTTGAGGCAGCAGAAAACAGAACTTGCACCTGCTGGTAAGACCTGAGTGCTCATTCACAGCCAGCTCCTGCAGCCCTGTTACCAGGGCAACAGGGATAGGCCCATGGGGCGGTGGTGGACTCTGCCATGTCCCTCTGTGTGTGAGAATCTTTGCTGGCTCCCACTCTGGCTTCAAAGCTGTCAGTGTTGTGTTTTCATATCTCCCTGATTCTGACCTCTCTGGCTTCCGCTGTCACATCTCTTCCACTCCTTTGCATCCATCTTATAAGGACCCTTTGAGGACATCGGACCTACCCAGAGAATCTAGGATAATCTCCCACCCCCAAATCCTTAACTTAATTACCATTGAATTTCCTTTTGCCTTGTGTGGTAACATAGTCATAGCTTCCAGGGATTAGGGCACAGGCATCTTTGACAAGAGGGTGGGGGTATTATTTTACCCCCAGAAGCAGAACTCAACTGTTTAGCTTGAGGATGGACTAGACAATACTTTGATCAGCACAGTAACTGACAACATGTATTGTGCATTAGCTGTGCTCCGTCCTGCCTCAGGGGCTTTGCATCTGCTATCTTCTCTCTGTGGAGCTTGTTCCAGAGCTTTGGAAGGCCAATACCTTCTTATCCTTCAGGTCTCAGGTCAAATGCCTCCTCCTTCGAGAAACCCTCCCTGCTTGCCCTTGCTTAAAACGGAACCCTGGCCCCATTTCCTCTGTCATGTCGTGTCAGCTTGTTTCCTTCTTTCACAGAGGTATCATCTTCTCTAACTTTTTTGCTGTGTGTGTCTGCCCGATGCATTCTATCTGCCCTCTATAGAATGTCAGCTCCAGGAGGGCAGGGGCCTTGTTTGTTTTGTCCACTGCTATAAGCCAGTGCCTGGGCCAATTTCTGTAACAGAATGGGTACACAGCACATGGCACTGGAGTGAGTGAATGGAGCCACATCAGGCACTATGCCATGCATTTAACACTCGCACTTTCCTGTGTAGTACCTACTTTTATTTCCATTCTAATTTATAGATTCGCACACTGAGGCTCAGAGAGGCAGAATCATTGCCTCAGTTAGTAGCAACAGAATTTATCTCCAAGTCCACCTGCTCCCAGAGTCCTCATTTCTTCCACCTCCCTGCTTCATGGCCTTTGAGTCATTCATTAGAAGCTACTCGAGCCACCTTCACTGGTGGCAACAGAATGCTGGTGGGTCCTTGTCTCTACTGCAGTTTATTTATTCATTAATTTAAGATAGAATCTCACTTTGTCACCCTCAGTAGAGTTCTGTGGTGTCAGCTCACAGCAACCTCAAACTCTTGGGCTCAAGTGATTGATTCTCTTGCCTCAGCCTCTTGAGTAACTGGGACTATAGATGTCTGCCACAATGCCTGCTTATTTTTAGAAGTGGGATCTCACTCTAGCTCAGGCTGGTCTCAAACTCTTGACCTCAGGTGATCCACCTGCCTTGGCCTCCCAGAGTGCTAGGATTACAGGGATGAGCCACCACGACCAGCTGTGCTGCAGTTTTTAAAATGTAACTTCTCAGGCCTACCTATTGGCCACCTTGACATTGGTTTTCCTTTGTCTAGGTCTGTTGTGTTGGGTCTGGACTCCCCTGCCAAGACTAGCTCCATGGAAAAGAAACTTCTCATCAAAAGCAAAGAGCTACAAGACTCTCAGGACAAGTGTCACAAGGTATTTATCTCCGCAGCTGGCCTCCCTCCTTTCGCCAGGATCCTCCCGTCAATATATGCCAAGGGATCCGCCTGGGGCCACTCTGGGTGCTGAGCCACCAGATCCATAGAGAGCGAGGTGCTTCCTCCCTCACTGAAGTCACGCCTCCAGCAGCTCAGAGGGAGATGAATTCTGGCCTTGCTGTTGCTGTAAACCCTTTAAATCTAACCCAGAGGCAGCCCTGGATCTAAAACGGCCCGTTTCTCAGCATGACCCTACCAGACGTCTGCTTCTTCCGGCAGGTGGCCTGGGTCCTCACCTGTGGCTGAGATGCATCCCATCTGCTTTGAGTGATGCGAAGTCTTTCTTCCTAGTCTTTTAAAACTCCTGCTTATGTCACTGCGGCCATTGTATTGATCATGTGCAACGTCTCTTTACATTCACTGTTCCTGCCCAGAGGCAAAATCTCTGGAAACTAATAAGAGTCACTGCTTGCTTGGGACTCCTAAGATCGCAGACGAATAAATATCTCCTTGCCCTATCCTGGATTTATCCTCTAGATCTTTGCAAGGAGATGGGGGGGATCAAGATGGATTTGGGATAAAATTAAAGTGACGTCTGCAAAAACAAAACAAAAAAACAAAATCAAAAAGCAAACAGGTGAAAAATGATGATGTGGCTTCCTTGCTAACTGGGTTAGAGAAGTGATCAAGTGTGAACCGGGACTTGAATGAGAGGAGTGACTTAGCATTTGGTGACTGTCCTTACGAAGAACTGTGTGCTCCCGGGCGAAGAAACAATGGTATTTCCATCCCAACTTAACTTCCGGCGAATTAGCTGTAGCCCAGACCACCAGCTGGTTTCGGAGGCTACTTGAGATTTGATTGCACCTAATGAACCTCCATGGGCCCTTTTAACCTGTCGATGTGTTTATTTCAGATGGAGCAGGAAATGACCCGGTTACATCGGAGAGTATCAGAGGTGGAGGCTGTGCTTAGTCAGAAGGAGGTGGAGCTGAAGGCCTCTGAGACTCAGAGATCTCTCCTGGAGCAGGACCTTGCTACCTACATCACAGAATGCAGTGTGAGCCTTCCCCCAAGCCCCCTTACATTGGAGGTGGCACTTCTTGTTGTGTGTGTCTCATCCTGTTTCATGACAGCTTCATGAGGCACATCACAGCCAATGGCAGAGAGTAGAGAGAAGGAGAGAGTTCACAAGCAAGATCTGTGATTTGCAGAGTAGCATGAGCCAGGCATGAGGTCCCCAAGAAATAAGGGTGGACTCATTTCCAGCAGAAAGTCCAGGTAGACTGCTGGTACTATGGAGCCTGGAGATGGGAGTCAGCCATCTTTGTAGCGAGTTGCAAAGGGTCCTGAGGTCTCCCATCTCACCTCTCTGGTCTTCATTGTGTCTGAGAGGATCTGCCTTGGGAACCAAACTCCCAAGTACATACGAAAAAATGTATTTCAGATTTGCCTGCAATCAGTTTCCCGTTGCTTAGAACCAGTGTAGTGACAGGAAAACAGCCTTTAAAACCTAGACCCTCTGTCATTATTTGCCATGTCACTTCTGTTTTTTCTTTCCTTCACCAGAGTAGACTGTCCTCTTCTCCATTGTCTTGTTAAATTTTTCATTCAGGTGTTTTTTTAATGTGCCCAATTAAACAGACTTAAGAAGTTGAATCACACATTTTTAAAGTTTTTTTCACAAGGGAAAGGAAATCTATAGAACGTGGCTGATTAAGAATAACTGCTATGTTTCCATTCCAGACTTGGCTGCCTTTCAGTGGTGGGTGAAGTTATTCAGCTATGTATTTCAGATACATATTTCAGTGCCATTCAAGCATTGAGGGAAACTTATGGATGAAAGGTGTCCAGGAAAAATAAGCCAGAAGGTAGAAATAGATTACTTAGAGTCTTAAATGACAACTGGGCAGGGGATATGAAGTCATTGCTACTTTGAAGGAGGCATATTTACCTCAGAGCCCTCAAATAACGGATATTGCAGATAAGACTTCAGAGCCATGCAAATGGTGGTTGTAATGGCTAAAGGGTCTTACTAGTTTTTAGTCCCAAACATACACGTGTCAGGTAGATGGTGGCAGAAGACAGGTTGATGTAGTTTCAGGCTGGATCTGTAAGGTCACAAAGTTGAGATGACATTTCTTGAACCCAGGGGCTTTACAGGATGAAAACTGGATTCGGCAACCAACTGGAAATTGTCAACTTCGGTTCGTGACCTGAAACCGTCCTGATGTCTTCGAAGCAGCTTGCAGCTCTCTTAATGAGTCTTTTCCAACAGAGCAGGATCCACAGGGCATTCCTATTAAAATTTTTGCTTTCTGCAGAGCTTAAAGCGAAGTTTGGAGCAAGCCCGGATGGAGGTGTCCCAGGAGGATGACAAAGCGCTGCAGCTTCTCCATGATATCAGAGAGCAGAGCCGGAAACTCCAAGAAATCAAAGAGCAGGTAGGACTTCTTGCCTAGGAGCAGGGCAGCACCTCGCCGACTAGGACCTCAAATTTCAGGACAGTCATGTTGAAGAGAGAGAGAAGGTGGTGGTAGGGGAGAGACAAGTATGTAGGTCATTTGGAAACTTTAGATTTTCCATGATTTATATAAGTCATAGAGTGCTTGTTCCAGCTCCTTTTGAGGTCTGCACCCCATAACGCCTGCTCTTTTTAATAAAGATGTAGGTTTAGAGCAAGAATTGAAAAACTTCAACCTGTGTGGCAAATCTGACTCACCACCTGTTTTCTGTGGCTTGTAAACTAAGAAAGGTTTTGTTTCTGTTTTTTTTTTTTTTTAAAGAATGAGTTTTGTGTCATTTAAAAAAAATTTTAATGCCATACTTCAGAAATGAACTATTTTTAAACAGTTGGAAAAAACCACAATATTTTGTGATATGTGAAAATTATATCCAAATGTTAATGTTTATAAGTAAATTTTTTTTTTTTCTTTTGAGACAAAGTCTTATTCTGTTGTCTAAGATAGAGTGCTATGGCATCAGCCTAGCTCACAGCAACCTCAAACTCCTTGTTTCAAGTGATCCTCCTGTCTTAGCCTCCCGAGTAGCTGGGACTACAGGTGCCTGCCATGACACCAGCTAATTTTTTTCTTTCTTTCTTTTTTTCCTTTTTTTTCCGAGACGGAGTCTTACTTTGTTGCCCTTGGTAGCATGCCATAGCATCCCAGCTCACAGCAACCTCAAACTCTTGGGCTCAAGTGATCCCTTTGCCTTAGCCTCCTAAGTAGCTGGAACTACAGGCACCCTGCCTCAGTCTCCCAGAGTGCTGAAATTATAGGCATGCACCACCAAGCCCTATCATAAATAAAGTTTTATTGGAACACAACCATGCTTATTAGTTTATAGATTAGCTATGGCTGCTTTCAAGTTACAAAAGCAGAAGTATGTATTTGTTACAAAGCTAACACTACTTACTAGTTGGCTTTTTATAGAAGTTTGCCAACACTTGCTTTTAATGGTTAAAAAAATTAAATATTTTTATAGCTTTTTATACACTTTAAGATTTTGAGAGAAGCCAATACTTGTTAAAGAAATAGTCTATTGATGTCCAAGGGCAGGGAAAAGAAAAAGAAATATTCTAGAAGAAAAGTTTGAGCCATTCAGGCTGAGTCAGAATCAACACAGCAAATCTGAGTTGCAAAAGCTTTCCCCTGTGTGTTCAAAAAAGAGAATTGAGACCTTTAAAAAGCCCACTCTTTTTTCTCCTTTCTAAAATGGTTTTCTTTTTAGATGGCTCATTTTTATATTGGTTCATTGTTTCCTTTTTAGCATGGATTTTTCTGTCTTTTGAAGAAACTGTAAATAGAAACTTTAATGAAGAGATGGCAATGAGCAATTGGAGAGCTGAATTATCAGCTGCCTGGCAACTCTCATTCACTTCAGAAACTCTAATGGAAACATTGATGGAAGTGAACATTTTTGTCTCTGTGTAGCACAAACTTAGCCATCTGGCTGGTGCTTACGCAGGAAACTCCTGCAAATAACTCCATCTATTAATTACTCTTTAAAGAAAGAATGTATTATCTTTGGGGTTTTGTTGGCCTAGTATATTTATCACCTTAATATTGTCAAATGATAAGTTAATGCCCTCTTACTTGACAAAATGTTATAAATAAAGGAGCATAGGAAATTTTGCCAATACCTTGTCAAGTCTCTGAACAATACTGACCTTGGAGATTTTGAAGGCTGCACATACACTTTGAGAAATCCACTTTGACAGCTGACTCATGTCCCTTTTATCAGCATAGTTTTTCATCTTAGAGGTTTCAAGAGGTTGGCTTCTTTTTCTCCCATTAGTTCACTGTGTTCAGAAATTTACTTTTGGTGATATCCTGGGGAAATGAAAGCTGTGTTTGGCCACCAGAGGGAGCAGCTGGTGTCCATCAGTTTCATAGAAACAGAATCATCAGGGCATTTTGAAAAGGTATATACTGGTGGCTGAGTTCAAAGAAATGTCTTTTATGATTCATATCACAGTTGGTATGCATGTGGAGTTTCAGATTTAATGGCCGCTAAAAGTTCCACTTGGGGGAAGGATACTTCTTGGTTTCGGATTTTATTTCTCATCAGAAGAAGTTTTATTAAAATGATTTTTGTTAAGTTTTGTGGGAGCAAAATGTTTGCAAACCAGAAGAAAAAGATTTTTTTTTTTTTTAATTGAAGGCAGAGTTTCACTCTGTCACCCTGGGTAGAGTGCTGTTGTATTGGCTTAGCTCACAGCAATGTCAGATTCCTGGGTTCAAGTGATCCTCCTGCCTCAACCTCCCTAGCAGGTAGGACTACAGGTCACTGTGATGTCAAATATCAAGCTAATTTTTCTATTTTTAGGAGAGACAGGATTCTGCTCTTGCTCAGGCTGGGGTTAAACTCCTGAGCTCAAGTGATCTTCTTGTCTTGGCCTCCCAGAACAGACAAAAGCTTTTAATGCTTATAGTAAACTTCCAGTATTTGGTTAGCAGCATATTGATTCCATCCAGACTTGGGATTTTATTCCCTGTTCTTTCTTTCAAAATCTAACTTTCTGTAAAGCTCTTAATTTTTATAAAATATTTTACTCTCACTTAGCTATCCCCTATAGGGTATTCGGATGTGGCAGAAAAGAAAAACACCTAAAAGTCTTATGTGAGAATCTGATTCATTTACCATTACTAGCAGTTGCTTTTTTTTCTCCATACCCAAACCCCTTCACGAGAAGAAACAAAAGTGTGTGTAATGCATAAGTCATTTGTGTGTTTCAGGGTTTCTGAGTGAATAAGACCATGCCTGATACTTCCTCCCCCTAAAACTCTAAACATCCATTCGGAAGACTTGCTTTAGGTGGGCGGTGAAATGTGTCCACAGTTCCCATTGTGAATGCACACAAGCCCATAGCTGTCAGCAATTCCATCCTGAGATGCAATAGCTCTCTTTGAGCTGCCTTTGGAAGCAGACCTGATCTGATTTACTCTCATATTCTTCCTGAAGCAGGGATCTGGTTAGCTGCTGGATTTATAGACTTTTCTTGAAGTATCCAACTTAATAACAGGATCAACAAATTAGTTCGAATTTCTTCTGATGCTTGTAGCAGGCCCGGAGACCTCCAGAGCTCAGAGAGCTAACGGAGTTGTTGTCTGACTCTTGCCCCTCCTTGGGTGCTAACAGCTCAGTGGAGAGAGATTTTGGGGCAGGGTGGGGGAAGGAGCAGATGCTTATCCCTGCTTTTGACAAAACACAGAAATCATATTCCCTTCTCACGGACATAAATTCAGGAAGGATGAGGGAGCTTGAGGATAAAAGATACCCAAGACTTTCTTCTAGCCCTTTGCTTCCTGCACAATGTGGTGTGGTGTTTATGCCTGTGGGAAGTGCTAGCTTCCCTATTAAGTACAACAGGCAGGGTATCTAGGGACCCACAAAATATTCTAATTTTTTTGATAGATTCATTTTTTATTTATTTTTTATTTATTTATTTATTTTTGTAGAGACAGAGTCTCACTCTATCGCCCTCCATAGAGTGCTGTGGAGTCACAGCTCACAGCAACCTCCACCTCTTAGGCTTGAGCGATTCTCTTGCCTCAGCCTCCCAGGTAGCTGGGATTACAGGCGCCTGCAACAACGCCCAGCTAATCTAATTTTTTAATCAGAAGAAAAAATAACATTTTGGGTCAAAGACATGGCTTTCATAGTTATTAGCATTTTGTACTTATAAGTACACAATTGTAAAATATAATTTTTATTTTTATTTATCTTTTTAATGGAGTAAGGAAGGTGTCAAGGAAGGCTCAGTGCTCAGAGCCATGAAAGTCATAATGTAGACCTGGCTGAGGGCTCTAAAAAAACCCCAGGTAAAGGATGTACCATTTCACATATGGCTCATGTTCCGCTTCCTGAGTTCAGATAGTTGTGAGCAGATTGTAAAGCCCTTTGGTTATATGATCCAGTATCACCTGCTTGGTGTGCACCGTGCAGGAAACCTGTTTGCCTGTGATCCTGAGGATTGACCTTTAATAACAGCTTCCTTTGGGGTGGGAAGGAGTGAAATGAGATCCCAGTTCCACTTGGAGCTCACTTTTTTCTTTCCCCTTTACAGATAACGTAGGGAAGGGTGTGCTTTGGAGGATCACTTGTTACAATGGGATTAAAAGGTTTCCTTAAGCAGAGAGAGGGAAGAAGCGAGGGGGGTGGGGTCTTGGTGTGTGCCACACCCTTTGTGGGCAAAACACGATTGTTAAGAGGGACTTTACCTAACAAATGCAATCAGTATAACCTGGTTTCTTGTACCCTCAATGAATCCCCAACAACAACAACAACAAAAAAAAAAAAAAAAAAAAAAAAAAAAAAGGTTTCCTTATACCCTGTTACTTAAAAATTGCAACTTATTGGTTAAAAGAAGATCCTTACTCAGTCAATCATTTCTCAGGAGAAATATTCAAATATTACTTACCAGTTATTTCATGAAAGAATGTATCTTAGAGATGTTACTGTATAGTGTGAGTGTCAAAGACATGATGGACTAAATTTCTTGTTTTCTTTTTTTATTTTGTACCTTCCCACCCTACACCACACCCCCTACCCCCGCTGGCACCTAGGATTAGATAAATACTCATTCATAATTTTTATGCTTAGCCTTGATTTTGCAGTAAAGAATATTTTTATACTTCATCTCAAAGTTTTCAAAATTATTGCCCTTCTTGTAAAACCACTTCTGATTCAAATGCTCTGTTTTGATTTTAGAAAAACATTTTGGAAAAGGTTAGGCTGTTTGGGTTTGCTCAAGGAAGCAAGATCGTCCTTTTTTTGGAATTTTTCTCACATCATCTTGACCAGAGTCAGTGTTTTGTTACTCTTCCAAATTTCAGGGTGACTTGCATTGCAAGAGAGATGTTAAGCTCATCATTCAGTTTGGACCTAGAGAAATTAATGGTGAGAAACTGACATAATGAGTTTCACCTTCTAGGATTCTTTCCACTGAGCTTTTCAATTACCTTCTTGTGCAGTCTGAAAGGTTAATTTTAAAACTAGTACCATATCTAATTGTGTTCGGAGCACATGACTTCTAAAGGACAATTCTATATGAATGATCACCCTTGGAGGAACACTACTCATAAGCAGTTTATCCTCCTTGTTTAAAGAACATCCCGTTCAGCTGCCCTGTGTTATGCCTTGAAAGTTCTGTATATTGTGTGGTGTTATTTGCTGAAAGGATCGAATTGGCTTGTGTGTTCCCAATGGTTTGTAAAACATGTAATGATACATGTTCTACATTAGAACAGTTTTAATATTCTTTTCTCCCTTGTCTTCCCCTCACCCTTTCCCTTTCCCATTCAGGGTGTCTGTCTTTCTACTCTCCTTCTCCTCTCTGGGTCTCTTAAGTTTTTTCTGTGCCAATTTCTCTTCAGGTGCATCTTCACTTTGTGGTCTTCATTGCCTGTCTTTTCTTCTACTTCTAAAGTTCTCTTCTATTCCATTGCCTCTCTTTAGGAGTACCAGGCTCAAGTGGAAGAAATGAGGTTGATGATGAATCAATTGGAAGAGGACCTTGTCTCAGCCAGAAGACGGAGTGATCTCTATGAATCTGAGCTGAGAGAGTCTCGCCTGGCTGCAGAAGAATTCAAGCGGAAAGCAACTGAATGTCAGCATAAGCTGTTGAAGGTAGTCAGCCACCCTCTAGGCGGGGGCTTTTTGGGTAGAGTCATGAGTGATCTTAGCAAGAAAAAAGGGAATCTAGCTTAATGAGTATAGGTTTGAGAAATAATAGGGTGATCTTGGAAAACTCTAGTGTTTATTTGTAAAAGATAACATTATTCTTATTTATTACTATTTGGTCACAGAGACCAAGAAAGCACAACAGATAGTGTTGCCTATGAGACTTTCTTAGGTTGTCGAGATTTCTCAATTTTTTATTTTTTTTATTTACAGTCAAAGGATCAAGGAAAGCCTGAAGTAGGAGAATATGCCAAACTGGAGAAGGTACATTTTCCACAATTGGTTTTACTATTTTTGATAGTTTTTGTTATGTTATTATCAGTGACCTGTCATTGATAAAGAATATTCTTGCAATGAATAGAGACCTCTCTTTGAGGCCTACTTTGGTGGTTCAGCTCTGGATGACCATATTTAGCTTTAGAAAGAGATTTAAAAAAGCCTTTTTTAAAAATCAGGCTTGTTCATAATAACCAGTAAACTTAAACACTTTGTAAAACATACATGGAAAATTCTTGTTGTCTTAAGCCACTGGATGACTTTGCTTTTCTTTTTGCCATTTTTGTTTCTGGTCCTAAAGAAGTAGTCAACGTGGAGGTTTGCATCTGAGACATTTAAGGATTTCTCTGAAAGACCACTGTTCTTCCTTCTATTAGGTTTTTGAAAACGAAACAAAAAGACCCCAAAGAAACTCTGAGAAAATAGGACTGCAATAAATGTAGCAAGATATTAATGCTGATTTGCCTTTTGCTTTATTTCCTGGGATTTTAATTATAGATCAATGCTGAGCAGCAGCTCAAAATTCAAGAGCTCCAAGAGAAGCTGGAAAAGGTAAGCCCGAGGTGATATTTTTTGGAACTTACTCCTCATATCCAAATACCTTTCCTTGCCTTGTCCCAAAGCCCCAGAGATGAAAGAGACAAAATTAGTCACTCTGCACTGAGGAAAATGAAGGAGTGAGCCGTTACCTGAAAATATCAGAGTTCTGAATATAGTTTTTTTCTTTTGAGACTTGTCAGCACTGTTTATTTTTAAAAAGCAAGCTGTGTGAGACGCTCAAGTAAAAGTTCTAATTATACTACGACAGAACCCAAGAGGCCGGCTTCTCTCGCCTCAGGGAGCTTGGTGTCTCATTCTGCACATTTGTCAGGGAAGCAGTTCACAGCCCAGACTGTGTGCAGTGAGAAACCCCGCAGCAGCACACCTGCCCACAAGAAGGTTGGAGGATCCGTGGAGTCCACATGTGCTTGAGGAGGGGGGGATTTGGTTTAGCACATCCTGCTAGTTTGTGCTAATGACCCTCCATTTATTTATTTAAAAAATTTTTATTTATCTCCCCAGCTTTATTAAGGTATAATTGATACATATAAATTGTATATAATTACAGTATACGTGATGTGTGTATACACTATGAAATGATTAAATCAAGTCACTTAACATATCCATCACCTCACTTACCATTTTCTTGCCGTGAGAACATTGACAATCAAATCTCTTAGCAATTTTTTTTTTTTTTTAAACAGAGACAGGGTCTTGCTGTGTTGCTTAGGTGGAATGCAGTGTTGTGATCATACCTCACTGCAGCCTCAGCCTTGAATTACTGGGCTCAGGTGATCTGCATGACTCAGCCTCCTGAGTAGCTAGGACTAAGACATACTACTATGCCCAGCTAATTTTTTAAATAACTGTTTCTAGTGATGGGGTCTCTCTATGTTGCCCAGTCTGATCTCAAAGTCCTGCCCTCAAGCAATCCTCCTGCCTTGGCCTCCCAAAATACTGGGGTTACAGGGGTGAGCCATTATGCCTGTCTCCTCTTAGCAATTTTTAAGCCTTTCCTTTAGTTGAATACTGCAAATACTTAATGAAAGGGCCAGAATAAGTGGTTCTGGGAAATAACTTCCACATCAAGAATGTTTGTGAATGTGTTTGCTGGCTTGGTTTAATAAAGCTCCTTTTTTTCTTTAATTGTGTTAAAAAACACATTAAATTACTATTTTAATCATTTTTGAATGTATAGTTCAGTAATGCTAAGTCCTGGGTCTCTGAAACTTTTTCATCTTGTTAACATTGAAACTATAATCGACAAACACCAATTGTCCCTTTCTGCTTTGGCAACTACTTTTCTACTTTCTATTTCTACAGTTTTGACTACTTTATATACCACGTATAAGTAGAATCAGGCAGTATTTGACTTTTTTTGACCTGCCTATTTAACTTAACATAATGTCCAGAAATTTTATCCATATTGTAGCTTGTATCAGAATTTCTTGGCTTGGCGCCTGTTGCTCAGTGGTTAGGGCGCCGGCCACATACACTGGTGCTGGCAGGTTTGGACCTGGCCCAGGCCAGCTAAACAACAATGACAACAACAAAATAGCCGGGCATTGTGGCAGGCACCTGTAGTCCCAGCTACTTGGGAGGCTGACGCGAGAAAACTGCGTAACCCCAAGAGTTAGAGGTTGCTGTGAGCTATGATGCCACTGCACTCTTCTGAGGGCAACATAGTGAGACTCTGTCTCAAAAAAAAAAAAAAAAAAAAACTTCCTTCCTTTTTAAGTCTGAATAATATGCCATTGTAGGAATATAGCGAATTTTGTTTATCTGTTCATCTGTCTGTCCCCTTCTTACTTGTGCTTGAGCTCTCTGATGAAAGCCTTCATGGCCTTTTTTCAGCTAGAAGCGTGTGACAGGCTGCATGTTTTCATCTAAAACTGTGCTTTCCAGTAAGGGTGTGGTGTGAGGTGCAAATATTAGCTACAGGTATAAATTAAAATTTACTAGTAGCCACATTAAAAAAACAAAAAGAAGTCTGGGCACAGTGGCTACGCCTGTAATCTTAGCACTCTAGAAGGCCGAGGTGGGTGGATTGTTTGAGCTCAATAGTTTTGAGACCAGCCTGAGCAAGAGCAAGATCCCATCTCTACTAAAACTAGAAAAGAATTAGCCAGGTCTTGTGGTGGGTACCTGTAGTCCCAGCTACTTGGGAGGCTGAGGCAAGAGGATTGATTGCTCAAGTGATGATTGCTCTAGTGCAGGTGATGGATTGAGACTCTTGTCTCAAAAAAAAGCCAAAAGAAACAGGTGATGTCATTTGAGCAATACATTTTATTTAACCCAGTATGTCCAAACAATTATCATTGTAGTACCTGTCAATATTACTATACCTATATTAGTACATTTCCTCAGTCTTTCCTGTATTTCCTCAGTCTTTACATTAATTAAACCTAAATAAAATTAAAAATGAAGTTAAAATAACTTACAGTAGATTGACATTAAAATAACTAACATTAGCTTAAAAATGAAATTAAAAAGTTAATTTCTCAGCCACCTTTTAGGTGCTCAGAGGCCGCATGTGACTAACGGCTTTCATGTTGGACAGTGCAGGTCTTAGAGATGGAGGTTTCTTTTAGTTTTCACTTCCTAAATTTTTAACTGAAAGCAAATAAGTATTAGGTTGTTGGTGTCATAAACATAGATCTTTACAACAGAGCCATAACAGATATACTGTAGTTAAGACCCAAATAAAAATTAACAAATACAAACTTAAACTTCAAAAGGTTTAGCTATTATTTTTAAAACATGAATTTGTGAATTACCATGAACACTATTGTAAAATTTGAAAGATATTTATGTAAAAAAAAAACTTAAATTATAACTTTTATTTTGTTTTCTTCTTGTAAAAGTTGTACAAATTCCCTCATAGGAAAGTTAACTAATGAGAAAATTAAAATAAGGAAAAGAATTCATGCGCAGAGGCTAATACATTAATTAGACCAGTGGTTCTCAACCTTCCTAATGCTGAGACCCTTTAATACAGTTCCTCATTTTGTGGTGACCCCCAACCATAAAATTATTTTCGTTGATATTTCATAACTAATTTTGCTACTGTTATGAATTGTAATGTAAATATCTGATATGCAGCATGTATTTAGGTGACCCCTGTGAACGGGTTGTTTGACCCCCCAAAGGGGTCATGACCTACAGGTTGAGAATTGCTGATCTAGACCTATTTGTTTGCATTCTGTATGTTGCACTGAATCAGAAATGCTAAATGATTATCAGATACATTGTTATCTTATGTACTTCCCCCAAAAGAAAAAAGTCATCAATTTTAATTGTAGGATGCATTCTAAATTCAACGATGGCAAAAAATGTTTACCTTAGAATAGATGAAATACAGAATAAAATGAACTTTTATAATGTTTTGACAAATGGATACAAAATCCATACTCAGTGTGCCTTTTTTCTGTTTAGGATACGGTTCCCATCTTTTTTTTTGTGACAGAGTTTCACTTTGTCACCCTGGGTAGAGTGCCCTGGCATCACAGCTCACAGTAACCTCAAACTCTCAGGTTCAAGCTATCCTTTTGCCTCAGCCTCCCAAGTAGCTGGGACCACAGGCGCCTGCCCCCACACCAGGCTATTTTTAGAAACAAGGTCTTCCTCTGGCTTAGGCTGGTCTCGAACTGTTGAACTCAAGCAATCCACCTGCCTTCGCCTCTCAGAGTTCTGGGATTATAGGCGTGAGCCACTGTGCCTGACCCATGGTCCCCTTTTTTACATGAGTAAATATGGCCACCTCTCTCCTGTCCTTTTCCTGCATAGGCCGTAAAAGCCAGCACAGAGGCCACCGAGCTGCTGCAGAACATCCGCCAGGCAAAGGAGCGAGCTGAGAGGGAGCTGGAGAAGCTGCAGAATCGTGAAGATTCTTCTGAAGGCATCAGAAAGAAGCTGGCAGAAGCTGAGGTGAGCAGGGAACTTCCACCCTGGGCCCTGGCGAGGCCATGCCAAGGGAAAGAAACCTTTACTTGCTTATGTTTGACCAAACTGCTTTTTTCTTTCTGAAGCTCTCTTTAAAAGCAGAGAGGCTTGGAGACATGTTCCCCCAAGGGAAAGAAAGATCTGTCACAGCGGATTCAACTGGAAAGATATCTCGATAAAAGCTTTTCTTTTCTGTTTGTTTTTCTCTGGCCTTGCTAATCTGGGAGACTTTATATTTATACAGGTTGACTGTAACTCCATCTCTGGGTGTTTCTTTTTCTTCCCTCTGTTTTCCTTGCCTTTTGGACCTGTGATGCTAATAATATTAATTTCAAGACTTCACTTGCTACCCGTGTGCCGATGACTCTCAGAACTATTATTTTGGGGCCTCTTTTCTCCTTCAAATTCTTTGTTGTTGTTGTTGTTGAAATCATTTATATAATTATACTGGAAATACATGAGCACCTTCTCATTGAAAAAACTTACACAGTGCAGAAGAGTATAGAATAAAAAGTAACACTTCTCCTTTTTCTCCTTTCTGCCTCCTCTAGACCCTTGATGTTTGTCTTAAAGAAGTGATGTTCCATAGTTGATTTCACCCTCCTATTGCTGGGTCTTTTGATTCTACTTGTCACAATCTTGATGTGAAACTATTGGTATGTGCATTTTGGGGCCATCCTCCTGCACATTCCGAGCCGTATTTCATGCTGCTCCCCTGAAGTCCCAACAGGTTGAATAATGCATCAGATTTAAGAGAACTCAGTCTCTTCTCCCACAAGCCAGTTTCTCTTCTCATTTTCCTCATGCCAGTCAGGGCCACCATCATTCCTCTGGTCCTCCCGAGCTTGAAACCTTAGCATCATCTGCTTTTTTCTGGACCCTACTATTCAGTGAGTTCCTTGGTCCTATAAATTATGTATCCATATTGTCTCTCCTGTCCATCTCCTGCTTGCCTCCTCTTAGTCCAGGCCCTCTTCCTTTTAGCTGAGAAAATTTAGTAATTTTTTGACCTTCTGCTTCTAATGCAGCTAGCTCACACAGTGTAAGATTCATGGACCCCAATCACCAGGTTCCTCAGTATGCCCTGCCATTTCCCAAGCCTTTCAGGAGTTTCACAATGCTTGGGTGCACCCCTGAACCTAATACATGAGACCCTCAACCATTAGACCCTCAAAGGCGATCCTTTCCTCCATTCACCTACTCTTCCACAAACACATCCTGTGCTATACCCATTCTAGCCTTCAAGGGACCCAAAGTGGCTTGACCATCTCCATGTGTCTCCCTTTGTCTGAAACATCTTTCACTTTCTTCTGCCCTTCCCACTCCAAACCACCATATACCATCTCTCTCCAGGGCTCCTACCTCTCTGATGCCTCTGCTCAGCTGTTGAGGTAAAAATTTCTCTTTTCTGGCTGTAGCTTCTTGCAGCACTTTGTACCTTGTGGGTCTTCCTCCTCTTAACTTATATTATGTTTATTTGCATTTGCCTTATCTTTTCCAAGGGCAGGAATTATGTCATCTCCCTTTCAGTATTTCATGATGCCTAGTGTGGTACTTTGCAGATAGTAGGTGCTTGGTAAATATTTGAATGAATGAATGCACTCTTATAACCTACACAACTGAGTACCTGAATTATAGAGCCTTATTTTCTCCACTATTGCTTCAGGTGCCTGAGACTTTTCTTCCTGACTCGAGTTTACACTTCTTGAGGGTTCTTTCCCTTGGTACAGGTGTTATGCCCATAGCGGTTACTCCATTAAAACTCTCTGATTGATTCATGATCTACAGGAACGCCGCCATTCTCTGGAGAACAAGGTAAAGAGACTAGAGACCATGGAGCGTAGAGAAAACAGACTGAAGGATGACATCCAGACAAAATCCCAACAGATCCAGCAGATGGCTGATAAAATTCTGGTGAGCAGGAATGAAAGTTGAAAAGTTAAAAGATAACAGGTTAGAGGTTGCAAAGGGAAGGGGGTAAGAAGAAGAATTAAACACCATAACAGGGGAGGTATCACCAAGTAGATGGATGAAGAGAGGTGGTTTCAGTGTATGCCACACTGTAGAATAGCGTGAATAGCCAAATACTGGACATCTCAGCCCTGGTAACAGATTTGTAAATTTTGTTAATATTTTTTTGCTCTGTTTGCTACAGCCTGGATTTTTTAAAGGAGAACACACATCTATCATTTTTCAATACATTTTTTTGTAGGAACATTGACATACTTTTATCAGAAGAGCTTTGGATGGCCATTAACTTTGCAATGCCAATTTAAAAAGCTGTAGGTAGGGGTTTAGACCTTTAAGATGAAAAGCCAGATTCTTGCTTTTGGAGAAGAAAGAAATGAGTCATACAGAATTATTTTTCTCAGAGTAGTATTTGTCATAGATCCATGTTCACCCACTCACTATCTCTGCTACAGTTGGTTATTATTATTATTTTTTTCAATTTCCTTAGATAGAAGCAGGTCTTTTTTTTAGGTCTGTAATTATCCTGATTCTGTCTCAGGCTCTGAGGACCAAATTAACCTAATCAAGGAAGGCTCAGGTGGTACTTGCAGGTGTGTTAAAGTTTTGCCCCTACTAGGGTAGAAAGCAGCACCTTTGAAAGGCTCTCCTTGGATCTCAGTCCCAAAGCCAGAAATTCGATGTCACATTTGAGATTCAGTGACGACTTGGAGTCCGCTTGTGTTCTGCCCCTGGGAGAGACTCCGAAGTTGCTGGCCATTCCTCTACACCATAAGGAAGTGGTGAGCAGGCCACTTCATCTCTCTCTCTTTGCATCACTTCTGGGAAATGAGTCACCAGCAACTGTATGACTCAAATGGCCAATCTAGAGGCCTATACTTAATATCAAACCAAACCCAACCAAATCCAACCCTTCAAAAACTCTGTTTTTGTGTATATTCATGAATATATGGATGTTCTTGAACAAACGGGCAAAAGAAGTATTGGTTAAATTGTTTTGGTTTGGCACTCAGTCTTCATAAATGTCTGCACACAGAGACAAATGTGACTGTTAGTCTACCCTTTCTGTTCTCTTGTTTCGTTATTCAAGTTTCTCTTGGCAGTTGTCAAGCGTGTGAATTTTATCGTGAGTAAAATTAGATCCCACTGAGATCCCACCGCTGCTGTCCCTCCCTTGCTTGGTACAAACAAAGTGGTTAACTCTCTTGTGGGTTGCAAAGTGTTTCTCTGTTTAATGGTGCTGTGTTCATTCATTCATTCAACAAATATTTAATGAGCTTCTACTATGTGCCAGGCACTGTTCTAGGAGCTGGAAACATAGCAGTGAACAAGTGTTGTAAATCAAAACTGAAGATACGTTTTAAAAAATGACAACAACAACAAAAAATGCTAGCCACCGAGAAGTCAGACGTTAGAATATCTGCTTTTTCAGAGGTTTACTTGCAATTAAAATGTAGAAGTAGAGAGTTCTGCATTATTCGATTATGTGTTGTAAATGCCCATTCATTTGTGGACCAGAAATTTGGTTTTAAAGTTGTCAGGCTAAGATAATCTGAGTTTTTTTTTTTTTTTTTTTTTTTTTTACCTATTTGTATATTCTGATTTTCATTCCTGTGCTATATTATAATAAATGAAACTAAAAAAAGAATATTAAAAATTTATTTCGAATACAAATG
>CAUYRH010026391.1:0-19324 GCA_963574655.1 Perodicticus potto
AATATTGCAGAAATTGGTGCTGTGGAATTTGTGTCACTCCTTCATATAACTTAATTGGTGCCTCAGGGCTGGTGCAGAGTTGCTGTGAATGCACAACTTGAAACTTGGTGGATTTCGCCGGTACCCTTCTAAGATGCACCATAGGTGTGGCCCCACCCATTACCCTCCCTTCACCTCAACCTCCCCCATTCCCTCCCTTGCTCCTTGCCCCATATTTTTGTGCTATAGTTGGGTTATAGCCTTCATATGAAACCTATAAATTAGCTTCATAGTAGGGCTGAGTACAGGCAAAACTTACTAAGTGCAGAATACAAATGTCTTCATACAATAACAAAGAAAATGCCCTGAAGGCTATGTTAAACAGTTTGATGAAAACATTTCAGACTGTATATGAAACCAGCACATTGTACCCCTTGATTGCACTAATGTACACAGCTATGATTTAATAATAAAAAAATAAATTAATTAAAAAATAAAACTTGGTGGGTCAGATAGCATCCAATTCACAATGGGCATTTTAGCTTACAGGGTGATTCATGGTTAAACAGAACTTGGTTATTCATGGTTCAGCATTCAATTATTCTCAGTACTCACTAGGAAGCCAAAAGCTCATTATCATAAGGAGAGGAGTTATCTACAGAAGACAGAGGAATTTTCTCCCAAATCCAAAGAGTCTACACTATAATTCACCTGAATGGGCCTGACAAAGGCTCCAACAGCATCCCTTCTGTAGACACTGCAAGCACTACTTGAGCTTCTGGATCCTTTGGGCCAAGTTGGCCATCTCTGTCTTACGGCAAGTCCCCATATAGACTTAATTCTAAATTAGCAGCATTTGGGTGACTTTTTCTGTGGACCAGAGTTGCACATCCAAATGAGGAATATGTTGCCTCTAAAATTTGAAATGGCTTACCATATGTTCCACTTCTTTATTGGTAGTAGGAGGTATCAGATGCAACAACTTAGTCTTACCTTAAAAGGAAGATCTTGGCATCCCCAGACCACTGAATTCCAAGAATTCTCACTGATATAGAAGATTTCTTAATTTTTACGGGATTTATTCTTCACCCTATGACAAGAAAATGTCTTACCAATATGTCTAGAATAGTTGTTACTTTCCACTTACCAGATTTAATCAGCATTGATAGGATGGGTCAGCATGGTGACTTGTGGAAGAGAAAGGCCTATTGACTGAATTTTTGCAGAGTCTGAAAAGTTAATATATCCAGAAGTAGACTAGAGAAATGGCCCAAAGATAAAAGATATAACTAAAAGAGAAGTCACTGGAACACAAAGTTAGAGAACACTAATCTTTAAGGTCATAGGGAAAGTAAGTTTAAAACAATATGGAAAAGAGAATGAAAAATTAAGAAAATAGAAGGAAATCTAAGTGAAAACTACTTGGCAAAGGGTAGGAGGGTCAAAAAGTCTGCAAAGAAGTGTGGTTAACATTAAATGCCTCAGGTAAGGCTAGGAGCATGGGCATTAGAATGGTGGGTGAATGAAGAATAGAAAGTCTAGTAACCAAACAAAGTCCTATATTAGATAAAAGTTCATTAATAAATGAATCCAAGCAAATTTTTAAATTTTCAAAACTCTACCTTACTCTGTTAATTTTTCATAGCAAATAATTTTTGTTCTTTTGTTCAATTTTGTTTTGCTACAAAGTTTCCTCTTGAATATTTCTAACGGTGATAATTAGATAATTTTAAGTGTTCTTACATTCCCTGGATTTTCTTTATTTGCTCTTAACTTGCAAATTTTGTTCTATTGCTTTACTGATTTTTCATATCTACATATTCATGTAGTTCTATTTTAAAAATAAAACATTTAAAAATTATTTGAGGCATTTGATATTTAATCATACATATAAGAGTTATATCTCCTTCATTAGAAAAAAATTGCTTTGAAATTACATTTGTGATATATTAACTGGAAAATATTTTAGTTGCCCAACAACTGGAACCTTGAGCTAAGGGGGCATGGAATTTTCTGACCTCCTAAGAATGTTACAAGTCAGCTGGGAAAAGATGTATATGATATATCTGAAAATGTTAGTGACTCACATAACATTCTTAACTTCTATCTTTGCTCCTCCTAACCCATTTTGATTCAAAATCATCTCTCAACCTATTTACTGAAGGAATTTTGTCCTGCCCCTCCCTTCAATCATTCTCCTCTGCCTTCTCCTTCCTGATCAAATTAACCTCCCTGTGGGACTCTGAATCATGTGACTTCTCTGCTTCTATTTAATAAAGCCCATGTTTAATTATGCCTTCAAAGTTCCAGAATGTTATCAATCAATATTTATGGGACCAAATAATTTTATACATTTCAGAGAGACAGCAATTACAGGTAAGGTCGTAAACCAACACATGGAAGGCATACATTGGTTTGGCCTGAAAAGATGGGACATCTCAAAGTGCGGACCCACAGGTTACAGGTGGATTTAGAGATTCTTCAGTTGACAATTGGGTGAAAGACTTACGCTCTCTCTAATAGATCTGGAGTCAATGAGGAGGAATGCTGAGTTAAGAATAGTTAAGCATGGTAATGATTATTTTTTTCTTGATTACTAAAGTAGTCTTCATCCAAGTATAAATAGCCAAATCAAGTAATTTTTTGGCCCATATACTACTAAAATATTTATCTGGATTGTACCTCACAGTAAGTCATCTATGTCTGATGACTTTTTAAAATCACTTGATAGAAAAAAAAAAAGGCGGGGAAAAGTTCAGTGACCAAAATATATATAGTAAAACCGTACTATAAATGTATAAATGTTATTACAACCGTATAAATGTTGTCACATATTGGAAATCAGGGTGCATTCCTCACATAGCACTTCTAAAATTTGTAAGATCTAAGCAAAACCAATCTTTTCATGGCTTTTTTATCCCTTTGTTAAAGGGGACACATGTTGATCTTCAAACCTTTTCATTCTTCTGCCTCCTAAACTTTGGCGAGTGCTATGCTCTTTTATACATTTAAAGTTCACAATAAAATATTTCAACTTCAGTTTAATTAGTTGCATGGATGTAAAATCCAACACTATAAAACTTGACATTTTAAAATAAAACTGTTATGTCACTTTTTAAAATGCATCTAATAGAGTCTAAATACCATCATGATTTGCTATCCATAAACATCCACTGAAAATATGTGTGAGTAAGCTCTTATTTAACAGTTAAAAATTTTATATATTTTTATCATTTTGCACTTGTATTTCTGTTCTACTTTCCTTCTTGAATTTTATTCTAATATAATGTGTCACTTGTATGTAAAACTCCTTTATCTTAATACACAACAAATAGGTTAACTCATCTTATGAGACACCTCAAGTGGCTCCCTGCAAAGTCTATTCCCTGTGCGCTGGTCACCTCTTCAGCCTACTACATCAGAGCCTGCAATTTCTATGACTTGCACAAATTTGAGAACACAGAGCACTCACACAAGTTAAGGGAAGCCACTTCATTATTCTTTGTAGGCAGCAGTGGCTCTGCACCCATAGCTCAGTGAGCAGGGTGGCAGCCACATATACTGAGGCTGGTGGGTTCAAGCCCGTCTCAGGCCTGCTAAACAACAATGACAACTCCAACCAAAAAAAAAAAAAACGAAAAAATTAGCCAGGCATTGTGGCGGACACCTGTAGTCCCAGCTACTCGGGAGGCTAAGGCAAGAGAATCATTTAAGCCCAAGAGTTTGAGGCTCCTCTAAGCTGTGATGCTACAGCACTCTATTGAGGGTAACAGTGAGATGTTGTCTCAAAAAAAATTATTTGTAGGTAGCAAAGGATAGTAGTAGTCTTGGACTCTTGGAGAACTGGTTCTCCAAGGCTCAGGAAAATGGTCTAGAGTGGAAGGAGTCTTGTCCCTGTGGGGGCCACTTTCACCACAGTAAGGGACCGTGAAAAGGATCCTACCTTCTGTTGTATACCCCAAGAGCAACATGAAGAGCTGGGCTAAGCTCTGAAGGACATCTCCTTGCTAAAAGAGGAAGGAGCAGAGCCGGAGCTGTTCCAGCCAGTCTCTCCGTTTCACTCAAGACATCACCTTTTCAGCACATTCTGCAGTTGTTCTTGAGAACTACAGATGAGAAAGTGGGCAGGGCGACACCTGTGGCTCAAAGGAGTAGTGCACCAGCCCCATATCCCGGAGGTGGTGGGTTCAAAGCCAGTCCTGACCAAAAACTGCAAAAAAAAAAAAAAAAAAAAGAAGAAGAAGAAAAGAAAAGAAAGCGGGCAGAGCTGGGTTGTCTAAAGTCACCCTAAAAGCTTTCCTGCAGCCCCCATCAAATGGAAAAGAAGCCATACTGTGTAAAATAATTTAAAGAGCTTTATTCTGAGCCAAATTTGAAGACCATGACCCAGAGCAACACCCAAGAAATCTTGGACAAATGGACTCATTGTGATGGGGTTACACTGTGATTTTATACATTTCCAGAGAGACAAAAGGCAAGGTCATAAACCAACACATGGAAGGCATACGTTGGTTTGGCCTGAAAAGATGGGACATTTCAAAGTGAGCACCCACAGGTTATAGGGGGGTTTAAAGATTCTTCAGTTGACAACTGGGTGCAAGACTTAGGCTCTATCTAATAGACTGGGAGTCAATGAAGAGGAATGCTGAGTTAAGTTAGGGGTCTCTTAATCAGAGACAAAATTCAGGACAGTGAATTTCCTAGGCCTGAATTCCATGGATGGACTGTGTCCATTCATTGATACACTCATTCACCTTGCCCCTGGCGGAATGGACTGTATTCATTCGTTTCCTGGCCAAGGCACCCATACACCTATATATACCTTGAGGCTAAAGGCCTAAAGGAGGAGACGGGGAAAGAGCGGGAGAGGAATGGAGAGAGCTTCTCTCTCCCTACTTGAATTCTTTCCCTCTACCAGGAGCTTTAGTGTTTTCTGTATTCTTTTCTGTAAATAGATTCTGGCTTACCACTGGGGGGTTGGGGTGGGGGAATAATATAATGAAGAATAATAAAATACGTGTATTAAAAAAAAAAAAGTTGATTTCCTCAGCCACTTCAACCATATTTCAAGTGCCAATAACCACATGGACCTGCTGATATTGAACATTTGCAGTACTGCAGAAAGTTCTCTCTGACAGTGCCAATTTAGAATAGTGACTGGCACATAGGAAGTCCCAACAAATATTTAACGAATACCAGCTAGATGAAAGTTGAATTGATCTCTTTCAGCCTCCTGTTTTCTCATCTGTAAAATGAGGAAAATAACAAAAGATTAAGAATTCCCTGATGTGAAATTACTTCTTACACTAGAAGCATGACACTGGTGTGAATTATTATTGTAATTCAAGCTTCCCTGGGCCTCAGAGAACTGTAGGTACAAATGTGATTGTGTGAATAGGAAGGAATCACGTTTCACTGGCTCTTGCCCTGGCCCACACAGCACAACTGGGTTCTCTCATGAAGCTCTTCCTTAATGTCTGTCCCTTGTGGGTAGAGAGTCCCTTACTGGCTACTCCTGCCAGTGACCAGCTGGACAAGGTTGGTAGCCAGACCACGGATCTGTCTCTAGAAGTACTCAAATTGCAAATTGGAAAAAATATATATCTGCAAGTCAAAACATTCTACCAATATCAAAGAGTTTGTGATCCCCAGAAGCTCTTTGGGATCCAAAGCAATGCTCGGTTGCACCAACTAGAAGGCCTGTTTTCCTTCCCAAGTCCTCTCTGGTCCAAGCTTTGTCATTTGGCACAAAGCTCAGCTGTGTGTAGTCTCTGGCCCAGGCCATTCCTCAAGAACATCCTTCTGTCATCTTTGGCCTGCGAGAGCAGGGGCAAGGGAAGGAGCATGGTCACTTGCCTGAATTCTTTGTGCCCCCCTCACCAAGTATATGAAGGTCTCCAGTTGCCTGTGCAAGGTATTCACAGATAGAGGCGTCTATAGGCTGCAGCCCCAACCAGTTCTTGAGAGGGAGCCGGACCAGCAGCTTTAGTTCCTCTCACTGCTACCTCCACTGCGCCCGGGCCTTTATCCTCATCCATGAGTACGTCTTGAGAGATTCAGCAATGGACAGCTGGTCCTCATTTCTTCACATCTTCATCTTGGGCTCCACTCCAGATGTACTGGCTCCTGAGATTGATCCAAGTGGAGCCCAAGGGCCTCACTCTGACTACCTGGAGGTGTGAAGCAGCCTGGACGCTAGGTGAGGGTCTGCACCTGCCTACAAGGCCCTGCCTGGGACTTGGCCTTTTTTGCCCAGCTCTGCTCTGTTCAGGCTAGAGGGCTGGACTGCAGGCAGCACACTTTATCTTCAAGCACATTGTGATCAAAGAAGTTTACAGTTATCTTTTATCTCCAAGGCAATCTCTGGGCTTGTGGCTTTATTTTCTGGAAATATCCTAGTTTTCCATCATTGATAGGAAATTTGGGCTTGTTTTAATATTCAGAAAAGATGCTTCAGGGATTTACTTTTTATTTAAATGATTAACATTCAATAAATCAAAGTTATGATATCAAAACTCTCTTTTAGATTTCAAAGGTCACTACAAAAGTCTTTTTCTTTTTCAACATACATCAAAATTTTTACCAAACATTTTTTTATTGTTGGGGATTCATTAAGGGTACAAAGAACTAAGTTACACTGATCGCATTTGTTAGGCAAATTCCCTCTTATAATTCTAAGGGACATTTGAATTTACTATAAAGGTAATTAAATACTTTGTTAGTATTTTAAAACTTCATTTACAAATGTACTGTATTTGATTTTCTTTTGGTTATTTCAACTGTTCTGACTTAATAAAACTTCCCCAAATATTAGATAAGTCCTATAAATCTAATAAATAAAACTTTACAAATGATCCTAATGTGATTTTAAAGCTCTTTTAGGTGTTCTAAAACTATATAAGAAATTAGAAAATTTTCATTTTAAAATATTATCTAAATCAGTTTATTTTTAGTAGCAGTCACAAGGTTGTCCCTGAGAAGGAATTTCTCAAAGAGTAAACATTACCAACTCTTTATTATCTTAAACCTATATAATGAGGTTAAAAGACACATACCACTAACCCGAGGTCACATAAAAGCAGAGCACTTGGCCAGACACCCCGAGAGAATCTCCTCACTGCTATCACCCTGTAAGCTGATTCCTAGGTCCCTATTATGTTCTGCCATTATTCTCTGTGTACCATATGCAGGCAAGGTGGCTCAATCCTAGCACTCTGGGAGGTCAAGGTGGGTGGATTGCCTGGCTCAGGAGTTCACAACCTGACTGAGCAAGAGCAAGATCTATCTCTAAAACTAGGCAGGCATTGTTGTGAGTGCCTGTAGTCCCAGCTACTTGAGAGGCTGAGGCAAGAGGATCGCTTGAGCCCAAAAGTTTGAGGTTGCTGTGAGCTATGACATCACTGCACTCTACCAAGGGCAGCAAAGTGAGACTTCCCAAATGACAAACATCTGACTTCTGTACAACTTGGGCTTATGAACAGAGGCTATTACAGGTAATAAGAAAATGTACTTTTGGACAGTGCCTGAGTGAGTAGGGCGCTGGCCCCATATACCAAGGGTGGCGGGTTTAAACCCTGCCCCGGCTGAACTGAAACAAAAAAATAGCTGGGCATTGTGGCAGGTGCCTAATCCCGGCTACTTGGGAGGCTGAGGCAAGAGAATTGCCTAAGCCCAGGAGCCGGAGGTTCCTGTGAGCTGTGTGACGCCATGGCACTCTACTGAGGGTGATAAAGTGAGACTCTGTCTCTACAAAAAAAAAAAAAAAGAAAATGTACTTTTTCTAACTTATATACAAATTTAACTGAAGAATAAATCTACAGAACCTACCTTATTCATAAACTGGGGACTGCCTGTATATATTTCAATAAGTTTGATAATTTATACACCCATGTAAGTACCACCATAATCAAGATACAAAATATTTATTTCTATCCCCCCTAGATTTCCTTTGTGCTCCTACTGAAGCAATCCCATGCAACCCCAGACCCAGATGGCCAGTGAACTGTCATTATACAGAGGATGCCAAAAAGATATATACACATTTTAAGAAAAGAAAAAACTATATTAAATTTGTAATATTAAAGTCACATTTGACTTCCACAATTACCAGAAGTGCTCAATGTGACTTGTATTCATCTTTTGTTATTGGTATATGTTGAGTATTACAATTTTAATAGTTTTTTTCCTTTTTTAAAATGTGTATAAATTTTTGGCACCCTCTGTAGATTAAATTTGTCTTTTCTAGAGTTGTTTATAAATTGATCCATAGACAATAACTCTTTGTGTCTGGCTTCTTTTGCTCAATTATAATATTGTTGGGAGTCACTTGTGTTGTTGCAAGTATCAATAGTTCTTTTTTTTTTTTTTTAAGAGACAGAGTCTCACTTTATCACCCTCGGTAGAGTGCTATGGCGTCACAGCTCACAGCAACCTCTGACTCCTGGGCTTAGGCATGCACCTGTCTTCTTTGGAGAAGTTTCTCTTCAAGTCCTTTGCCCACTCTGAGATGGGATCACTTGTTCTTTCCTCGCTAATACGTTGGAGTTCTCTGTGTATTCTGGTTATTAAACCTTTGTCAGAGGCATAACTTGCAAATATTTTCTCCCATTCTGAGGGCTGTCTGTCTGCCATACTTACTATGTTCTTGGCTGTACAGAAGTTTTTAGTTTGATCGGGTCCCGGTCCCAGTAGTGTATTTTCTTTTTTTTTTTTTTTGAGGCAGAGCCTCAAGCTGTCACCCTGGATAGAGTGCTGTGGCATCACAGCTCACAGCAACCTCCAATTCTTGGGCTCAAGCCAGTCTCTTGACTCCACCTCCCAAGTAGCTGGGACCACAGGCACCCGCCACAATGCCCGGCCATTTTTTGGTTGCAGCCGTCATTGTTGTTTGGCGGGCTGGCTGGATTCAAACCTGCCAGCTCAGGTGTACGTGGCTGGGGCCTTAGCCCTTTGGGCCACAGGCGCCGAGCCCCAGTAGTGTATTTTTGATACTGCTTCAATTGCCTGGGGCGTCCTCCTCATAAAATATTCACCCAAGCCAATTCCTTCAAGAGTTTCCCCTGCACTTTCTTCTAATATTTTGATAGTTTCATGTCTTAAATTTAAATCTTTAATTCAGGGATAATTTATTCTTAAAATACTTAGGAGAATTTACTTGGGAAGATATCTGGGTCTGGAGTTTTCTTGGGGTAAGGTTTTTTTAAATTACAATTTTCAACATCCTTTATATAAAGAAATGAGTGAGTGAGGCTTAGTTGTTTATTTCCTTCAAGGGTTCAAAGAAGTTGTCCATTTCATAAATTTGTCTTATTTATTGATATTAAAATTATTCATAAATTTCCCTTATTGCCCTTTTATTTTCTGTAGTATCTGTAATGAAATTGGCAATATGTGTATTCTTCCTCTCTTTCTCCGCTGACTAGTCTGACTAAGGACTTACAAGTTTTGTCAATCTTTTCAAAGAACCAGATTTTGGTTTCATTCATTTTCTCTGTTAACAATTTTCTCTATTGTTATTTGGTTTTCTATTTCATGAATTTTTGTACTCTCCTTCCAATAACTTAGAGATTCAAGTGCTTTTCTTCTTCCTACTTTCATAAGCATTTCCCTAATGACTAATGATATTACATATAAAGCATGTTTTCATGCTTACTTGCTAGCCACATATCTTCTTTGGTGAAATGTCTGTTCAAGTCTTGACAGTCAAAAGATTACGGTAAAGTATATATAAAATTTACCATCTTAACCATTTTTAAGTGTACAATTAAGTAGCATCTGTAGCATACAGTTGTGTACTATTAGGTACATTCCCATTGTTGTGAAACAATCTCCAGAACACTTTTCATCTTGCACAACTGAAACTCTATTTCCAACCTCCCCTTTCTTTTCTCCCTCCAGCTCTTGGCAACCACAATTTTGCTTTCTATCTCTATGAATTTGACTATTTTGTGTCTCTCATATAAGTGGAATCAAACAGTATTTTTTCTTTTGCATGTAGATTATTTTATTTAGAAAAACATTGTTAAGTCTCCTTCATATGTATAGAACATGTAAGAATTTTCTCCTTTTTAAGGTTGGACAATATTTCATAGAATGTACATGCTGCATTTTGTTTATCCATTCATTTGTTGCTTTCTCCTTTTGGCTACTGTGAATAATGCTGCTGTGAACAGTGTACAAATATCTGTATAGGATCGATTTTTAGAGTCTATAGCGAGAAGTGAAATTGCTGGATCATCTGGTAATTCTACATGTATTATTTATATTTGAAAAATGCCATATTATTTTCCACTGTGGCTGCTATGCACCATTTTACATTCCCAACATGTACTATAGGGCTTCCCATTTCCTCACATCCTCACCAACACTTTTCCAGGTTATTTTCTGGGTTTCTTTTCTTTTAAAGGTAGCTACCCTAATGGGGGTGTCAGGTGGTATCTTATTGTAGTTTTGATTTGCATTTCCCTAATGACTAGTGATGTTGTTAATCATCTTTTCATATACTTGTTGGCCAATTTTTTTTTTTTTTTTTTGTAGAGGCAGAGTCTCACTTTATTGCCCTTGGTAGAGTGCCGTGGCGTCACAGCTCACAGCAACCTCTGACTCCTGGGCTTAGGTGATTCTCTTGCCTCAGCCTCCTGAGTAGCTGGGACTACAGGTGCTGGCCACAACACCAGCTATTTTTTGTTGCAGTTTGGCTGGGACTGGGTTTGAACCTGCCACCCTTGGTATATGGGATCGGCGCCCTGCCCACTGAGCTACAGCTGCCACTCACTTCAGATTTGTCTTTTAATAATTCTGTTAGTGAGGTTAGATTAAGATGAACTATATGTTTTAAAGTTTTTAGGTAGTACATTTAAGTATTGATGCATTTTGGGTTAGTTTTTGTATGTGATAAGAGAAATAGGGATCAGGGTGATTATTATTATGGTGTATGCATATCAAATTGTTCCAGAACTATTTGTTGAAAAGCCCATCCTTTTCCCATTGAGTTGTCTTCAATTGGCTAAGTCAGTTTGGGCTTCTGGAACAGAAGTACTGCAGAGTGGGTGGCTTACAAAGAGAAATTTATTTCTCATTGTTCTGGGAGCTGGAAGTCTAAGACCAGAGTGCCAGCAAGACAGGGTTCTGATTAAGGCACTGGTTCTTAACCTGTGGGTTGTGACTGTATTAAAGGGCCATGGCATTAGGAAGGTTGAGAACCACTGGATTAAGGCCTTTGCAAGGTTTCAGGCTACTGTATTCTTGTGGGCACTAATCCCATTCATGAGGGCTCTACTCTCATGACCTATCTACCTCATAAACACCTCATCTCCTAATAACATCATATTGGGAGATTTACTTATAGTAAATCTTAAAATCAGGTAGAGTTGTTCTAAATTTGTTTTAAAATTTTTGTATTCCTTTAAATACTATTGGATTTTATTCTGGAGCAAAGTTTAATTACTGTACTTGGAGTAAGTTTGGTCCTTTTGAGGCTTGATTCTGATCTTTCTTAGGGTGGGTTGTGGGACAAGATGGAGTGGTTTGGGCTTCCCCTTCCACAGTTCCACCGAAGGTGCCATGTTGTTCCTGGAAAGCCATAACTGTGCACAATGGTGCTATGATTGTATAACTGGTGCTTGGCACTCTGCCGCTGTTCTTCCCTTGGATATATACATTTACAGAATTTTCCACTTGTGTGGAGTTCCGATGCTTGCTCATCTGCCACCTTGAGCTGAATAAAAAACCATGTTGTATCTGTCCTCAGCTCCTAAGTCCTTCTTTGGCCCATCTGGATCTGGTGTGAACCTCTCTGGCATTGGCCTCCTGCACAACAGGGCAGTCCAGAGAGACCTTTGGTCTGGGTCTTATTTCCTTCCAATACTGAGGCAATGCATTTCTGAGGATTCTACCTGATGTCCTATGTATACCCCTGTGTATAATGAGGTCTTTCTAGTCTGGTCGGGTTAGGGGTAGGAAATCTTCCCCATCCTGTATAAGCGCTGGGAATGTTTGACCTACTCCACCCTGATACGTTACTCTCTCTTATGCACAGTTCAGTCCTCAGCCAGACACATGTGGAGCTCTTCTACCTAACCCTAGAGCTCTCTCTCTCTCACACACTCTCCTTCTCTTTAGTACCCTGCAAATTCTCATTTGGATTTTCTGGACTTCAACATTTTTCCTCAACTCAGTGAGAAACCAGGCTCCATTTGAACTTTCTCATTTGGGATTCCAGTCTGTGACTAGTTTGCTTCCCTTTTCTCAGGGACCAGACTCCTAGGCTGCTTCTTGTCCAATGTCTGAGACCATTGTGTCCTCTAAATAGGGGGTTGGGAGTGTCTAGCTATGTAGGAAAAGAGTTTAAGTTTCATCCTTATTCCAACATGGTCAGAAGCAGTTCACTAAAAGTTCCATTATTTTAAAAATCATTTCTCATTAATATGTATTCGTCATGTGTTCAGTATCTTTCTATTGTGGAAATATATAACTTCATCTGTCATCATGTCCACTTTTATTTCTATACAACAGATCTCTAGAATTGGAATTGCTAAGCCAAATAGTATACTTTCAAAATTTTGGTGTGTGGCAAGAACTGTGAAGGGGTCTAACATTTTCACCTAAGTTACCTTGCCATAGTTTCATAGGTGAATGCTGACAGAAGACATGAGACTCCTGAATTAGAGGTAAAGACCTTATTACTTACTGTAAAAGCAACAGCCAGAGTCTGAGTATATTTATACCAGTTTGTGGAGCACCAATTCCCATAGGGTTCCATGGAAAGTCAGATGGTCCCTGCATTTGCGGTGGGTTAGTGCCAGCACTTTTTTTTTTTTTTAAACAAAGAACAGACTTTATAGCGAGCTGAAAACAGGCCAGTTACCAAGTGCCCACAGCCCCAGTGGTCACAGGGTACTCACCCTGTGGGTGCTGGACTAGTTAGATGCCTGTGTGTAGCTAAGGAAACTGTCGAGCATGGGGGGGGGGAGACTTGGATCTGGTGCACTCAGCCAAAACTCACAGGGATGCTCAGGTCCCACTGCTGAGTATTCTCCCCAAAACATAATGTAACATTTACTCCAAAAAGTATAGGCCAAATTGAGCTTGCCTTCAGATTGTGTGAAAGAGTTACATGTCTGAAAGACTGTGTTGCAGATATGGGAATACTATCAATCTACATAATTTAGCCAATTTGTGGGTGCAAGATGACATCTTTATTGTGTGTTTTCATTCCAAGTGAGGTTGGATACTATTTCGAATGTTTATTGATAGGTTTAAAAGGACATTTTCACAAACTAACTCCTCCCTCAGAGATTTTTCTTTCCATGTTCCTGACTTGGGGAAAACAAAGGAAGACTGGAGCTCTGTCTATCATCCGAGGCGGTCAGTATTGGCAACGTTTGCAGTGTGAGCGCTGTCTAATCGTCTACAACTGGACGGCTGTGCTATTTCCGCCTCATCATGTGCTGTGTGGGCACAAACTCTTGTCATGCAACGTGTGATGCCCTTTCCTCTCCGCCTGTTTGTTCCCAGCTCCAAAAATATCCAGGAGGCAGGACAGTAGGGCATTTCCTTTTTCTTATACATGTCAAAGGAGGAAGTGCAGTTAGCACGGGAATCCACGGATTCGTGCATGTGGAGGTTTCCTTTTCTGCTGTCACAGAGTGCAGGGCCTTGGCTCTCAGCTGTGTAGCAAGGCGGCAGGTTTCTCTCCAGAAACTCACTGCCTGGCAGACACATCCAGGAACATACTTGAAGGCCAGAGCGATCTGTGCTGAAGCGCAGCTTATGCCAGCAAAGGGGAGCTCTCCTGAAGGTTTCTGCGGTCGAGCCTTGTGCCAGCCTCGCGTTGTTCCTTTCTGTGTACACCGATCTCACCGCGCACGCTTAGAAGCTGTAAAATGAAACTGGGACTTAGTGGCGTCCCAGGAGTTTTATCCTCCCGCGCTACCGGTGCCCATCTAGTTAGAGATGGTCGTCAGGAGTTGGAGCTCTGCCCGCGGCGCCGCCCACCGGGGCGGAACAGCCTCCTCGCCCCGCCCCCGGGCCGGCGCTGGGCCAACCGGCGCGGGGCCCGCCCCCCAGCGCGGAGCTCCGGAGCCCGCAGCGCCCGGTCTCAGCGCTGGCGGTGAGCGCCTCCAGCCCACTCAGACCCGGCCATGGCGTCCGCGGAGCCCCTCGGGGTGGCTATCGTTGGCAGGTACGGGACTCCGAGCCCCATGCTGTTGCCACTGGAGCCCAGGGAGCCGCTGTACCCCGCGCGTGAGGCCCTCGCGATGGGTGCCCGGGTCGCCGGCCCTGCGAGCGGGTGGGAGCGGCGTAGCCGGTGCCAGCCTTCCGCTTCCCCAGTGCCCTGTGGCCCTTGCCGCGCCCCACACGGAGCTGGCTGGGCTGGGAGGAGCGCCCGAGGCAGTGGCGGTGGCTTGGCAAGTCGCACCACGCTGTAGAGTGCTGTTTTGTTTCCCGTGGTGCTGGCTCTCCGGGAGGCTCGGAAAGCTGACAGCGCAACCGGGGTTGCAGAGCGGTTGTCGCATCTGTTGAGTAGTGCCGGGTGTGCCAGCAAGTCCACGGAGGCGCTCTGGGCAGTATATACTAACGAAAGGAATTCAGGCGGTAATCCTGCGAGAACTGTGTTTTTATTTCCATTTTACGAATAAGAAAAGTGAGATTGGGGCCCGGCGCGGTGGCTCACGCCTGTAATCCCAGCACTTTGAGAGGCCTAAACGGGCGTATCGCCAGAGCGCACGAGTTCGAGACCAGACTGAGCAAGAGTGAGACCCCCCCCCACCTCTAAAAATAACCGGGCGCTGTGGTGGGCGCCTGTAGTCCCAGCTAGTCGGGAAGCTGAGGCAAGAGACTCACTTGAGCCCAAGAGTCTGAAGTGCTGTGAGCAATGGCGCCATGCATTCTCTGGGTGGGTGGGTGTGTGTGTGTGTGTGTGTGTGTGTGTGTGTGTGTGTGTGTGTGTGTGGTCAGGGGGAGGGACAAAGTGAAACTGTCTCAAAAAAACGCAAAACAACAAGAAAAAACTGAGATTAAGCAGGGTACCCTGGATCATAGTCGTTTCGAAGCCTCTAACACAGCGGGTTGGGTCCGGATGCGCACTGGGTTAAGTCTCCCTGCAGGACGCGTTCCTGACCCGAGGCTGGTACCCTAGACAGAGATAGAACAGTTGCTGGAGAACAAACAGGGTTTTCCTAAATGGCTTTTGAGGGGGTTGGGGAGGCGAAGGAGGCAGTTTTTCAGGTGTATCACTTTAACAGCCTAAATTCCATCCAAATTGACTTCTGCTTTGTGCTCCCATCCCCCCACCTTAACAACTTGGTATTTTCATTTAAAAAAAGGAGGACTCTCAGGTGTGCTTTTACACTGTTAGCAATCTGTCAGTGTCTTAATACTTGCTATACTTGCTATTGACAATTAAAAGCACCTTTTTTGTGGCACTTTGTGTCCCTTTATGCAATGGACGTGTGGGCCTGCCAGCTCCCTTTCTCTGGAACCCGATTAGTTTATGGCCCTGTCTGGAGATTAGTCCCAGTGCTCAGCGTTTTTCCTCTCGGGCCCTTGAAGGAAGGTCTCAGGATGCTTGCTGTGAGTTTTTTGATCACAGAGCAATGGAATTAACTTTGCCTTTGTACTTTCTGGGATCATGGGTGCCTGTAGCTGAGAAGGGAAGGAATATAAAAAGTATACTTTGCACCCATTGCAGTAATTATGTTTATCTTACATGGTTCTCGAAGGTCAAGGGCTGGAGTTTTGTAAATCTTGGGTGATGCCCTGGAGTGGTGTTCGAAGTGCAGCCAATAAACGTAGTAAGCACTTTGATTGTGTAGTTACCCAGCTGTGGGTGGTTTAGTCTCCTAAGAGGGAGCTGCTGTTGGCAATCAGTTTACCTCTGATTCTTTGAGGGAGGTTGACACAGAATTAAAGGGTTGTAAAACTTTAAGGACCACAGGAATTACCTGGGGCTTCAGCTTGTTTCTGTAGTTTCTGGTTATGAAAGTCCTGTGTTTCCCTTTCCCCCAGCCCCCGACAGACACTCAGCTCTGCTTCTGGGCAGTACTGGTTTCTTCCTTTCCTCCTTGCCACTCTTCTTTCTTACCTCTTTCCTAGCCCTATAGGTTATTCCAAGGAATTGGCACTTAAATAGGGTTTGGGGAATGTAAATTAATTTGCTGAAACCTGGTTGACTTTCATTCTTGGGTTTTAGCAGACCAAAATTTACATATTTCAATTTCAGGAACCTACTTTTCCTCTTTCCTTATCAGTTTCCAGATTTCCTAATTTTAGAAGCACTTGCTAGAAAGTCTCAATTTTTTTTTTCTGTTGATCTGTCCCCTAAGGCCACTTTTCCTCATGGCCACTTAGCTTTCTGTGAACATCCAAGGCGAGTCCCTTCAGACTGGTGGGTTTGAAAGGGGAAGAGTGGGTTTTGGAGAGTTAAGGGAGAAGGGAAAACATTCTTGGGTTCAGGGCTGCAGGACCACACAGGGAAAATCTGGTAATGACAACTTTTTAAACTGGGAATAGAGATAGGTATCTTGAAGTTAGTAAGTTTGCAGGTGAGTGATGTGCTTAGGTTTTCCTTGTTCAGGCTTACCTTTGGTGTAACACTGGTTCTGAATTATTTACCTTGTGTAACACTGTTTCTGAATGTCCACCACTTAGGCCTTGAGCTTGTTTAAAACAGGAGTTTATCTAGGGGAGACCATCCTGTGCTGGTGCCTTGCATGCCCTTCTCCTATCCACTTTCCTTTTCAAGAAGCAACTTCATCAGGACTGAGGACAGGAAACATCTCCTCCAGAGAAAATCTCTGCTTTGGGGGCCTTCCCTTTAGGGCAGAAACTGTCTAGTCACCAGTTGTGTAACCACCATGCCTAGTCCTAGCAGATAGATGTTTGGGTATGTGCAACAGCAATTCTGTATTTTTTCTGAATGTCTAGTGTGAAGGGCATGGTAGGATACTGCTTTATATCAAACAGGCACCCCCTAAACTAGGGGAGGACAGGACATAGACACCTGGCCTGAGTCTCCATTTTTTCTTTTTAAATACCAAAAATTTTCTTTGGGGTGATACTTGCATTTTTGGTAGGAGAGTCTGAAGTATAAAATTTCTTTGAAGTGCCGAGGGATTTTCCTGCTAATTTATGAACATAACACAGACACACGCACCCAGCAAGTCTTAGGATGCTCTTGTTGCCTCTTGAGGCGGCTTAAACATTAAATGTGCCCTTCCTAAGAACTATTTAGTAGTTCTTATTGGCAAAATTTCATAATAGACTTAGATCACAAGTGTAGGAAGTTTTACTTCGACTTTTATGCAATAAATAATCTTATATATTACTTATTTAGATATATTTAGAGATTTATTCATGATAAAAGTGGCATTCATGATAGAATTGATCCAGTTTATTTTCTCCCATGCTGCTTTGCATACTGTGTGTGTATACATTAGCCTTCTGCAGTACCAGTTGAGATTTAAGAGTCTAGAAACCTTAAAGAATGTAAGAATGGGAAAGAGTGGGAGGGGGAGTGGGGTCTCAGTTTGTGCCACACCTTTTGGGGGGAAAAAAAAGAATGGGAAAGAGCTCAAAGTATCCTGCCATTCAGAAGTTAATAAGAGGTCACAGGTGTTCAGGACAGGAAGCTAATTGTTTTGGGGCCTGCTGGGGCAAGAAAGCCCAGTCTGATCTCTGTGCCTCTTCTAGATGGGGCTCCTCTGTAGATGCCCCCTTCTTGCCTTGCTGGCTTTCTTCCCTCCCCTTTGAGTTTGTCCTGCACATTGTCCCAGCCTTAACGTTGTGCTCTTTCAGGCACATTGCTGGTTACTGATTTATAGTTTCCATACTTTAGGTCTAGTTTTTAGGAGAGGAAATTTGATTGGCTCAGCTCTGTGTGGGTACAGAGAGCACAAGTGCTAGTGAGCCGGCTGACTGGCTGCCTCCGGCCAGGTGTGCATGTCCTGCATGCTCATCAGGGACTGCATAGGCGTGAGCTGTGAGGTCAGGGAGGGACACAAGTTGTGTCCCGGGAGTCAGCGTTCTGCTGCAGGTCCTCAAGGAAGATGGGCAATACAGGTCCTGCAACCTGCTATAATAGTGATAAACCTGCTTTGCCTTTAACACATGTTATATGAAATGTAACTGATTTCTTCAACTTTGTGTGCTAAACATTGAAAGTATAGAAAAAATTTCCTGCATACCCACTTCTATATTCACTTGTTAAAAATTTGTTATATTTGCTTTGTAAGTAATTTAATTTACCAATTCTGAATTTTTGATGGTTAGTTTTTAACATTTTAACTAATATAAATTCTGTGAATGGGTATCTTTCTGCACTACCCTTGTTAACCTAAGATTCTAGAAGTAAAATTCCTAAGTCTAATGTTACAAACACAATTTTGATATAGGCTGTTAGGCTGCCTTCCAGATAGTTGATGCCAGATCACATTCTTCCCCCACAGGATAAGCATGCCTGTTTCTCTGTAATTTCACCAAACGTTGAAAGTGGTCAGTCTTCAATCTCTGCAAGTCTGAGATGTATTTTATTTGCCATTGTTAGGTTGATACATATATTTATTTGCTATTTATTAGACTAAGGCAGTTGAATATGTTTTCAGGTTTTTTGTTGCTTCTTCAGATTTTATCCAAGCCCCCAACCCACTTGGTGTGTTCATATTTTTCTTCTGGACTTACAGGAATTTTTGTATATTTATTATTTCCTTTCGAACATTTGTGTTATAGTGATTTCTCACTATAAACAGTTATTAGGGCCAGTTTATTTGGCAAGCAATATGCAAACAGGAGGACCATGGTGACTTGGATGTTGAAAAAATGTCTTTGGAAAGTTTGAAAACTGCTCTTGTGCAAATCTCTCCTTCCTACCTCTCATCCCACTGCCTTTGTGGGTGAAGAACTGCTGCCCTCTTGGGCACATGACTGACTCCTGATTTCTGTAAGAGCATAGTGGTAGCATGGGTGAGGCTGGAACTCAGCATCCTGACACCAAAGAGACCCCTGAGATAAATGATTTCCAACACAATGTAAGTCACGTTACCCATTAGAAAAGTAAAGTGAGCCACAAATGCAAGCTACGTATGTAATTAAATTTTCTAGTAGCTAAATTAAAGTTAAAAGCCAGTTGCAGTGGTTCTAACCTGTAATCTCAGTGCTTTGGGAGGCTGAGCAAGAAGATCACTTGAGGACATAAGTTCAAGACCAGCCTGGGCAACATAGACCCCCCCCCCCAAATCTCTGCGGGAATTTGAAAAAAAAAATTATGAAAGGATAGGACGGACAGAAAACGTAAATGAAACCCGGTGAAATTAATTTTTATATTAAAAAACTTTATGTTTTATTTCAA
>CAUYRH010026392.1:0-24381 GCA_963574655.1 Perodicticus potto
CCTGTGGTCCCAGCTACTTGGGAGGCGGAGGCAAGAGACTCGCTTGAGCCCAGGAATCGGAGGTTGCTGTGAGCTGTGGTGCCACGACACTCTATCCAGGGTGACAGCTTGAGGATCTGTCTCAAAAAAAAAAAAAAAAATGAAATCTGGAAACTCAGGACTTAATACATGTAGACTTTCTTTTGCACAAAATATTGAATATTTTGCATTTACTGACACGTAGCCCATATGTAATTTTAATTGAGCTCACACAAATTGTGCTGATTTATACCTCACCATACCAAATTCCGTTTGTGTTTCTGAATTTATTTTTAATTTTTTTTTTTTGAGACAGAGCCTCAAGCTGTCACCCTGGGTACCGTGGCATCACGGTTCATAGCAACCTCCAATTCCTGGGCTCAAGCGAGGCTCCTGCCTCCACCTCCCAAATAGCTAGGACCACAGGCGCCCGCCACAACGCCCGGCCATTTTTTTGGTTGCAGCCGTCATTGTTGTTTGGCAGGCCTGGGCTGGATTCGAACCCGCCAGCTCAGGTGTACGTGGCTGGCGCCTTAGCCTGTTGAGCCACAGGCGCCGAACCTATTTTTAATTTTCAACAGCGGTTGCAAGTGAGTTGACATCTAGTACTTTGAATAGTCTCCTTTATAAATTATAGTAGTATAACATTCCCCCACAATTATTACCTTCACAGTTACTTAATTTTCATGCTGATAGAAAAAGAAACTCTGCCGACATTGACTTTCTGCACTTTACATCAGTTCTGTAGTATTTTCACATGACTCTAAGTCTAAATTTTAAGTTTTTACATCTGATTTTTATACTTCCTCATTGCATAAACCCGGACAAACTTCTTTCTTCTTTTATTTCCATTTCCCCATATAAAAAAGCGCTAATAATGTAGTTATCACAGAGAAGATACTATGAAATTCACTAAGAAATCACAGACATAAGTTGCTTTGGGGTGAGAAGGAACCTCCACAAATAATGGGTTGTGCCCGTCTTCTCTGCCAGGCCCACAATTCTGACACAGATTTCTGCAGAGTTCTAGGGTTTCAAGTCTCCTCCTTTTAGGGTGTAACCATTCCCCATGAAGTTTAGTATAAACTGCTCATTTTCAATGTCTCAATTTTCTAAATAAACACAGGGAATAGATTCAACTCTTGAATTCTAAGAACTACAATAAATAACGCATGTTTTTAAAAATTGTTAATGAATCATGATACTACCCCTTTCTCATAAGATGGGAGAATTTTAGCTTTGAAAGGAATACAGAGATTATCCAGTCCAATCTCTGCATTTTATAAACAAGAGAACTGAGCTGTGGGAGCTTGAGGACACTTGAGGTTTTCTCAAGGTGACAAGATTAAGAAGTGGCAGATCCATATTTATGTAGATGTAGAATTTCAAAAGCCCTGATATTTATTTCATTTTCATTAGTTTCTTTTTAAAAGTATCTTCAGACTAATATACATAAACGTTTAAATAAGTGTCAAAACACAACTAATATAGCCTGTTGTGTCTTGAGCCTTTAGAATGATTTCTATGAAATGGTATATTATTAGGTGGCGCTTGTAGCTCAAGCGGCTAAGGAGCCAACCACATATACCAGAGCTGATGGGTTCGAATCCGGCCTGGGCCTGCCAAACAATGACAACTACAACCAAAAAATAGCCAGGCGCTGTAACAGGCGCCTGTAGTCCCAGCTACTCGGGAGGCTGAGGCAAGAGAATCACTTAAGACCAGGAGTTAGAGCTAGCTGTGAGCTGTGACCCCATGGCATTCTACCCAGGGTGATAGCTTGAGGCTCTGTCTGAAAAAAAAAAAAAAAGAAATGGTATATTAGAGCTTATTTCAACATATTTAACAACAGCAAATTGTGGGCATTGTCCAACAATTGGTGCGGTTGCCTGGTTCTACCAGCTGCACGTAAGGTGGGATATATAACTCAAAAATAGACAGTGCTTTATGCTAAAAATAAAGAATCCTGGGAGGTGGCTTCACATTGCGATGAAAATACATAACAATATCTAGTAAAGCTACAATTTTTTTTTTTTTACTTCATTACACATTTAGTAGTTCATGAAGCATTCAGAGCACAGACAGAGAGGGCGGCAGGTCTATAATACTTTCATTATCATGTTTATTCAACATAATTTGTTTCTTCCTCAAAAACTTGAGATTTTCTTTCCTACATGGATTAATTGCTAGATTTAGCTACTGGTAATGATAACAGAATTGCACTTCTGGAGCTGGTAAGATTGATTGCCTCTTCAAGTCAGAATTTTTAGGATATTATAAAACAAATCCTGGTGACAGTTATCCACGTCTATAATTTGAGTGTTGTTATATGAGGTTCGGGAAGTGAGGACAGGACATGTGCTTTATTAGCAGGATTGAATAAGGGCTCAATTAGTGTTTACTGATTTACTACAGAACTTCAGTAATGGCAAGGAATTTTTCCCAAAGTCAATATGAAATGCACTTACAGGGCTTGCTTTGATGAACAAGTCTACGTTTATGGCAAGAAAGAGTTCAGTTTTTCTGTGTTTCTCTGATATTTGAAAGCATGGATTGAGTGTTCCTTGTTTTCTTGCTTCTACCTAAAAGGAATTTAAAAGAATCATAAAAATATTAGTATTAGAGGGAACCTAGAACTCTAATATGACTTTCTACACAATGCAAATCCCTTCTGCAGCATTCTTGATATAACTGCACCCAACTTCTTGTTGAATACTGTCAATGATGGGGAGCTCATTGCTTAATAAGGCAGCCTGCTCCTTACTCAAGACCTGTAGTTGCCATAGAGATCTGTGTTGACCCTTTGTATCAGGGTTGCTGAAAATATGGTCCCTGGACCAGTAACATCAGCATCACTTAGATGCAAATTCTCAGGCCTCTACACTGCATATACTGAATCAGAAATTCTAAGAATGGGGCCCAGCAGTATTTTAACAAGCCCTCAGGAGATTCCAATGCACGCTAAAGTTTGAGAACCATTGTAACTCCACACAACAAATTTGGGTTACAGATATTAAAAATCTAACTATCAGGTGAGCTTTGCTATATAAGGTAATAGCTTAATTGATAAGGCTTAGGATAATAGATAGCACATAGGATCAAAGGGTTGATCAGGACTTACAGAAGCTGGGTTTTGGGGACCGGAAAGGAAAAAGGTGTCATGTTCCCTTGTGCTTGCTCAGGAGTGCGCAGACTGGCTCCATCTCCCCTCCACTCTCAGCCGTCACCCTTTTTTCTATCTCGCTTGTTTTTGTTTTCTTCTACTGCAGACAGACTTCTGCTATGCCACATACCTTCATATCCCTCTTACCAGGTGTCCAACCTGTGGCCTATAGGCCACATGCAAATGACTTGACTGTTTTACTTACCTGGGGTATCAGATACCACGAAAAATAGGCACAGACCTTTTCCTTCGCTCATGAGCTTTTGTTCGTGTTTGTGTATTTAATGTGTGACCCAAGACAATTAGCATTCTCCCAACATTCAGCAAAGAAGAAAAAAAGGGTGAACACTCCTACTACCTTGGAGACAGAGCTGTTCTTCCCCAGGCTCCAAATCAAAGAGTCCCAGTGGAGAACTCCTAGGGCAAGAAATGTTCACCAAGGAAAGGTGTTGGGAAATCTTGCTGGCAAACAAATGACAATAACGATTGCGGCCTATTACATAAACTATATAGTCAATTTTACTTTGAGAAAAAGAAGTTTAGAAAGACCGGTTGCCTTTTCTAGATCACTAGCTCAGCAAAAATCAACAAAATTTAAAAGTAATATTTAAGACTATACCATAGTCTTATTTACTCATTTACTAAAGACCTCTCTAGATAAGTTTAGTTTAGGGTGGTTTTTTTTTTAATTGTTGGGGATTCATAGAGGGTACAAAAAACCAGGTTACACTGATTGCACTTGTTAGACAAAGTCCCTCTAACAATCGTGTTTTGCCCCCAACAGGTGTGGCACACACCAAGACCCCACCCCCCTCGCTCCTTCCCTCTCTCTGCTCTTCCTTTCCCCACTCTAGGGTGTTTTTTCTTTTGTGGGGGGAGTTGAGGTTTTAAGGCAACATATTTGTACTTAACTTTCTCCCTCTTGGAAAAAAATAGCTTTATAAAAATAACTTCATGAGTCTATAGTAAAACAATTGTGAAAGGAATATAATTTTTCCTATTGCAGACAGACGGTTGAGATTTTTTTGCATTTATATCATTCAAAAATGATTGTTAGAAACTTTAAACTTGGCAGGAATGTACTCCCAATGGAGAAAGGGAAAAAAATCAAGCCAATCTAAAGTCATGAAGATTTAAATAATGTATTTAAGAACAAGCACAAAATTGAACATTTTATGGGTTTTTGCAAGAACTTTGACCTCAGGCTTCCTGATGCAAAAAATGTTCATTGAAGCCTTCTATTTCAGCAAATGACTACTTTTTATTTATTTTTTTTTTATTTTTATTTTTATTTATTTATTTATTTTTGTTTGCAAGGTGAATAAATGTATCAATGAACAAACACAGTCCCCTCCCGGGCAAAGTGAATGAACACATCAATGAGTGGACACAGTCCATTCATGGAATTGAGGCCCAGGAAATTCACATGAAACTGACCTAGGCATAGGAAATGGGGGTTCCACATTTAGTCCCAAGTGCAAAGTGAAGGAGACACCAAGGCACAGGTGTCTCCTCGGCAGTTGTCCAGCTTTTTTGGCTATTGGAGCCTCCGGTGGGGGTTGGAGGTCACCCTTCTTGACAGTCATCAAGCCCGCTGGTTCTTCAGCTGGCTGCCGCAGCACCCACACCACCAAGGAAGAGGCGGCAGGTCCACCAGCTCTGCTGAGCTGGCCAGGGCACCAAATGTCCCGCATCAATTCTCCCTCTCCGAGTAGAAACCCCAACTGCTGTTAGGGAAAAGGGGCAAAGACTCGATCTAACTGCTTCCTGCTGAATTGGGCGATGATAGAAGTGGGCAGTTAGGGTTTCTCCAGAGGGAGAGTGATACAGGGGTTCATGGGCTGGAACCATCTTTATTGCGTGTGGCTTGAGACAAACTCTTATCTGACAATGTGAACGTTACTTTATTTGCATTATTATTATTATTGCTCAATATTTCATTGCAGCAATTGTCTGATTTCTTTTCTGAATGTATTTACCTTCATTCATTCTTTATGAGGTTTTTTGTTTCTAGTCCTTATCTTAAACATTGTTATTGTTATTAAATTTTAAGCCTTTTTAATTTTGTGAAGGCAAAAAGTGGAAACCAAATAAACAACAGTATATGTATAGAGAAAGTAAACAAAAATTAAAAAATACAATCGAGACACAATGGTACATGCACATAATCCTAGCACTTTGGGAAGCCTAGACAGATTGATTACTGGAGGCCAGGAGTTTTAGACCAGCTTAGGCAACATGACAAGACCCTATCTATAAAAAAATAAAAAAAATTAGCCAGGTATGGCGGCACATGCCGGTAGTTCCACCCTTTTGAGATGCTAAGGCAGAAGGATTGCTTGAGCTCAAGAGTTCAAAGCTATAGTGAGCTGTGAGCTATGATTGTGCCACTGTACTCCAGCCTGGGCAACAGAGTGAGACCCCATCTCAAAAACTAGAAAAAAAGAAAAACCAGAATTATATAAAACAAAAAAGGTGAAAATCTGCTCTCATTTCACAATGTCACCCCACCATTCTCTCCTGTCCTCATTACATTGTATTTTCCAAGTCCTTTTCTATGCATTTTCATTTTGCGTATGGAATGCTGCAATATATTTTAGAAACATTTCTATGTTAGTGTCGTGTGATTCAAGATTAAGTTATGAAAAACAGTGAATATGCCTTTAGGTAATGGCATACAGGATGGGCAAGTTTTGAAGGATGGGGAGGGGCCAGAAAATTGTTGTACACAAGCCCAAATAGGGAGAGCTGGGCTGGGTGGGGTAAGGTTGCAGCACTCAGTGGGGCCATGTCAAAAGTAAACCTCACTGATTTCCCCATGTTTCTAGACCTGCTTGTCCAATCCTGAGGTTGGGAGGATGATTGTGTTACTGACAGTAATAAAACTCTACTTGTCTCTATTTTAATACGGTCTTTCTATTTACACATAGTACTTTCTTTACCACAATGTCTATTCTTCTTTTTTCAGATAAGTCAAGCTATCTCGTTTCTTCTTGTGTGCCAATTTCATAATATGAGATAGTCTTTAAAGAATGATGCTTATTTTTAGTTCTGTTTTTCATGTGGCAGAAATTTCCCCTTCCTGTACTTCTCTTTTTCCTCCTCTTCCTCCTCTTTAGTCTTTCCTCTCCCCCCCTAGTCAATATGTTTGGAGAGTGGGGAATTGCACTTTCTGTATTTTTTTCCATTTTGCACGTTCACTCAATTCAGGCTCAATATAATGATCACTTCTCTAACAAACACGCTAACTATTTTACACTGAGGCTTATAGAATGTTGAAGACAGTTCCAGAATAGGCTTTGGTTTACTGTAAGATATACCACCAGGATGACTCACAATCCTGCCCCATTTTCTGGAAGGCAGTGTAGGGAGAAAATCAGGGGCTCTAGGGAGTCAGAAAGACTTGGGAATATATGCAGGTTTTACCACTCATTACTTTGAGGATCTCAAAAAATTATCTCGCAAGGTCTTAGTGTGAGGAAGCTCTTCGTGGGGTATTCGATTCAAAAAAATTTCATATTTAGATAAAATATTGATTCATTATGTGAGTGTTATTTTTCCATCCTAACAGTTTGATTTTGAGAATAATTGAGGGAAATTTTAAACCATTCACCAAGTCAGGCAGGGCACAAGAAGAGGGTGACTCAACGAGAAGATGGGTCTAAAAGTACACAATGCCTTACTCTTCTCTTCAGCTGTATTCATTCAGAAACCTGAGCTTGCCTGACCTAGTGCAGGAAGAAAAGGAAGTCCTAGAAATCTGATGCCTGCTGTGCAGAGACAGGATGATAGAATATCTGCAAAACACACACAGGAACCAGCATTGTGTTAAACATTTGTTTAGTAAAGACATAACTGCGATTTCACAATATTAAAAAGCTACTTTCCCAAGTGTCAACGAATTTCACTTTTAAACCTCTCTTTCATTTTCCTGTTTGTACATCAGGAAGTCTGAGTTATGACTTAAGCAAAGTCATAATTAAAGCAAACACACACACACACACACAGAGTACTGACTCATTTTCCTGGGAAGTAGGTGTTGACTTCAGCCCTATTTGATTTGAGAATCCTCATCTTCATCTCTTTCTTGGGTTCGCCTTTGGATGTGTTGGCCTGATGGCTTTAGACAAAGATAGTTGACAGGGACTTAGTAAACTTCAAGCTTAGATGGTTCCAAATCATTCAAGATACAGATGTGAAATGCCAGCAATGGACTCTGATTGGTCTTTCCTGGATCATGTGACCAGGGTTTGCACTAAGACCTGTGGGAAGGAGAGATGGGATGTTTGATTGGCAGGTTGGATCCTGTACTTACTTCTGTGGATAGAGTGGACAAGGTCTAGTGACCTGTGGTTCCTCCAGAAACACACAGAATGGCGAGTAGATGTTTTCCAAAGGGAAGGAATGGCTTTTATTAAATAATAGAAAAAGTGGGGAAGGGGTTTCCAGGCAAACAGTACAACAGAAGTCAATGCTTGAGATAGTCTTTTATGAATTATCTTATAGCCGGCTCGGCGCCTGGGGCTCAATGAGCTAAGGTGCCAGCCACGTACACCTGAGCTGGCAGGTTCGAATCCAGCCCAGGCCTGCCAAACAATAATGACAGCTGCAACCAAAAAATGGCCAGGCGTTGTGGTGGGCACCTGTAGTCCCGGCTACTTGGGAGGTGGAGGCAGGAGATTCGCTTGAGTCCAGAAGTTGGAGGTTGCTGTGAGCTGTGATGCCACAGCACTCTATCCAGGGTGACAGCTCGAGGCTCTGTCTCAAAAAAAAAAAAAAAAAAAAGAATTATCTTCTAGCCAAAATGTTACTGTGATTGTATACATTAAAGTTGAGCTTTGAAATTTTACGTATCAAGTTCTTCATCCCCTGTGAGAGTGCGTTTGTCACATCATTCCTTCTGCTAAATGTAGCCTAAAGTATTGAGGGAAATGACTATTTTTCAGAGATGCTGTTTATAGTGCTAATAGGAAGGGTTGTGTTGGGCTATATTGTACATTTAGTGGTTTTCTTTTTCCTGCCTTTGCTCAAAGCAGCTGACTGAGAAGTGGATAGATGAGAATTTGTGATTTTGTAGTTGAAACCAATGTACAATGAATTACTTTGATTTTCCTGAATTAACACAGGGAATAAAATGAGGGTGGGGATGCATGTTCTGGCCCTTTGAGTACTCCCTGGCATCACTCAGTTTAGTTCTGTGAGGGGTGGCAGCAGGGAAGGCTGTCTTTAAGAAGATTAGGAGCCACTTTGGGAAAAACTTTGTTCTTTAAAACACGCATATTATTTTTTTTTTTTTTTTTCCTTAGCCCAGATGCTCAGGAACTAGCAGAAGCTCTTGCTTTTTGGATGAATAGAAAACAACCACAGTAAACTTCAGGTCTGTCCTCCGTGTGTGGGAAACTTCACTGTGTCCTTGTTCAGGAAGCCACGACACTGGCAATCAGGCCTGTATCTAGTCTCTGGCCCTGTCTTTTATTTTCTCTCAGCGTCTGGCTCTAAGATAAGCAACAAGTATATCTGCCTTTGGTGATGGAAGGAACCAGCAGTAATGTTGAGTCAGTGCTTCTCAAATGTTAATGTGCACACAAATTCATTACTTTAATAAAATCTTTTTTTTTTTTTTTTTGAGACAAAGTTTCACTCTGTTGCCCTGGGTAGAGTGCTGTGGCATCTTAGCTCACAGCAACCTCAAACTCTTCGGCTTGAGCAATCCCATTGCCTCAGCCTCCTGAATAGCTAAGACTACAGGCTTGTGCCACTACTCCCAGAGAGTTTTTTCTATTTTTAGTAGAGACAGGGTCTCACTCTTGCTCAGGCTGGTCTCAAACTCCTGAGCTCAAGCAATCAACCTGTCTCAGCCTCTCAGAGTGTTAGGATTAGAGGCATGAGTCACTGTGCCCGGTCAACTTTGTTAAAATATTATTAAAATGCGATTCTAATTCAGTGGATCTGGGCAGGGGCCTGGGTGTCTGCATTTCTGACAAAATTCCCAAGTGAGGCAGCCAGTTCATGGAACCATTTTAATAACAAAACAATCACAGTTAGATTTTCTTGAGTTTTAATTAAAGCTGTTGTGTGTGTAGGTGAGGTCTATCAGGTACTCTTACTAGACTTTCAGTAAATGCTTTGATACTTCCACAATTTATGCAAGTTTGAGAAATATGCTCTTAGTCAAGGTGTGATGACATAATGAATAAAACAGTGTTATGATTTAAAGATCACATAGGAAATATATAAAACATATAAAATGTTTTTATTTGTGTGTGGATCCTAGAAATGTTCACAGAAGTTTTAGAGATTCAGTACAAAGGAGAATGAATTACTAGCCGGATGCATATAAACAACCTTTACGAGTAGTTTGTTTTTTAAAACATCAGATATTATGGCACAGTCTAACTTCATAAAAAGTTTTTATACTGAAATCTGTATAGTAGAAGGACACAAATAGTCCAGATCTGAAGGAGAAAAGAGAAAAACTAAAAGGGCTTCTCTGTCTTGCCTGAGCCTTTGCTGTGCTGGTTAAATATTTTAAATATCCTTCTTCTTAAATGTATGAATTTGACAAACACTGATGATTGCCTGTTACATGTCAGGCTCTGAGCAAGGCACTGGGGTACAGTGGTGAGTGAAACAGACGTGGTTTGTTCTTTTCATGCGTCTTACAGTCCAGAGCTCTGTTGATCTATGCCAGTGATTTTCAACCAGTGTGCCATGAGAGGGTCTTAGGTGTGCCTCAAAAAATTGTTAAATTATTTTTAAAAGAAGTTCAAAACACAATAAGTATATTCCTTTTTTTACTTCTTTTTTTTTTGATCAACATAATTTAAGGCTGTGGAAGTTTAACTATAGGTTCGAGTGTGCCATGAGATTAAAAAAGGTTGGAAAAACACTGATGTATAATATAGTTGTCACCAGCCATATATGGCTATTGAGCACTTGAAAGGTGAGTAGTCCAAATGGAGATGTGTTGTAGATGTAATTAACGGCTGGGTTTAAAGGACTACCCCCCAAAATTATCTCATTAATTTTTTTTATTGATTATAAATTGAAATTATAATATCTTGGACATATTGGGTTGTTCAAAATATATTATTAAAATAAGTTTCACTTATTTTATTTTCATTTTTTGAATGTGGCTAACAGAAAATTTTAAATTACATATGTAGCACCTGTTATATCTCTAATGAATGGTGCTGGCCAATGATATTGAACTTTATTGTGTCTCCGAATCACCTGAAAATCTTGTTAACATGTAGATCTGGTTCAAGTAGCCCTGGAGTTCTGCCATTTCTTACAAGCTCCCAGATGATGCTACTGCTGCTGTTCCATGAAGCATACTTTGAGCACAAAGAACTAGAAGACTTACAAAATGGAAAATTAAATGTAGATTTGAATATATGGTTAAGAAAAATCATATAGGAATGAATTCATTGCAGAAAGAATGTTGAACTCAAAATAGAAGAAATCCCTGAACTCAATGTACCATGAGGATAGTTTTTCAGATAAACTTTTAAGAAACAGTTTGATGTCTTGTGAGAGATTTAAGTGTACTGTCAATACCAACACTGGTGTATGTAGCCCTCTGAATACATGCATATATATAGGCACAGTATTTATAGCTGAATACAACAAATGTGCATTGTGCATTGTAACTACCATCTTATTGGGTAGACCTTAGGGATGAAAAAAATGAAGGTGATTCTTCTTGTTCAGCTTATCATCCAGTTAAGAAAGTGATGTAAGTTCCCACCTAAGGGGTACAATGTACAGGTATACGGGACACTTCCTGTGTAAAGGACTCAACTACAACTTGGGCTTTACCTTACAAATGCGAATAATGTAACCTAATTGTATGTACCCTCATATTAATCCCAAATACAAAAAAAGGAAAGTTATAAACACAATTGACATTAGCATAGAGTGTCATGTGCTGTTTTGTTTCCTTTCCAAACTTACGTGAAGGAAAGGGAGTTTACAGCTGCCTCCTCAACCACACTCCTTAAGGTGGACTGTTGAGCTCCACCCGGGGACCTTATGGTGAAGTCAGACAGAGGCCTGGACAGACAATGAAGTGTTCTGGACACAAAGATTGGGCAAGGAAGGACACACCACCTCCCAAGAGGAAACAGGATTTCTGGCAAGAGACTCTGAGTTTCCAGTGGGATGGGAGTCTAAAAGGGTCTCTAGCCATCTTGCTGCCAGCAGACCTCAGAATACAGCAAACACACACACCAAAGAGGTGAGAAGCACGTTCCTTGCAGAACTTCCAAGGAAATTAATGTGAATGATTTCAGGGATGAGAAGAAGTTTTTTTTTATATTTCATAACTATATAAAGGCCAATGGTTAGAAAAATGTAAAAAAAAAAAAAAAAAAGGCTGCTGTCTATTGTCCAAAACTTCTAAAGCAAAGGGAGGGACAGACAAGAACATGGTCATTGGTCCTAAGGAAGAACTTGACTTTCATCAGGTTAAAGGAAGTATTTCAGTGCTCAACCTATTGTGGCTTTCTTCAGCCATTCTGCTTTTATCAAGAGGGCAGAGACTGTTGGTGGCTTACCCAGTAACTATTCCACCCTTTGTAGCTAGTAATAGAACCCTGATTTTAGTCAAGATGGCACTGTGTGCTTCTAAGGAATTGCATGTTCCAACTTCCTCAGCACATAATGATATTCTAGCCAGTGAGGTGTCAGGAGAGATGTTGTGTGGAGAAAACTCTTTAAAGGAATTACTGGAAGTTGCGTGTCTTTTGCACTGCCCTCTTCTTCCTTCCTGATGCCTGAAATGAAGACATAATGGCTGGAGTTCCAGCAGCTATTCTATGACTATTTTATAAGTATGAAAATCACTCACCAAGAAGTTACATTATAAAAAGAGCAGAACAGAAAGAGAGAAGCTTGAATCCCTGCTCATTCTGTGGAGTTGCATATTGGCTCCGGAGTACCAAGTTCCATTTTATGTGAAATAAAATTCCTTGTATATTCCAGCTACCATTATTTTGAACTCTCAGCTTATATGAGGTTAAACTTAATTCTAATACTCTTGATTTTCTCTTTTTAATCAAATATATAAAATCTATATTACAGAAGATCTTAAAAGTAATAGAGGAATAGCTATTTTGGAGAGTTTAATATAACTTCCTGAATTCAGGGTTCTTTACGTATATACTTAGGTGGAAAGGATATTAAAATATATTGATAAATTAGAAAGAATATTTGGTAAAGGTAACATAAAATACTATATTTGCAGAGACAGAGGCTCATATATAGAACAGCAATTAAACAAGCCTAATAGTAGATACAAAGAGATTGTTAGACACACAAACATTTGTAGCTATTATAATAAATGTTCACTTCCTTAACTGAGAATTATTATCACTCAACATTAACCAGGAATGAAAAAATACTTTTTGTTATTTTCAAATCTAATGAATTTGAAGTGATTTTAATGGGATTCTGATGTATAAGGACCAGGAATAGATCCTTTCAATATATTTTTACAATTGTCAGGTCCTTGGTAAAATCTAGGTGTTCTGTTCCTCCAAATGATGAAGGGGAGAAGAGAGCAGTAAAAATGATTGAAGGGTTAAAAAACAGGACATTTGGGAAAGAGTTTTTTTTTTTTAAGTTTTATCTAGCTCAGAAAATATAAAATAAGAGGATTTAAAAGTATTTCATGCATGTGAAAGGAGACTGCTCAGTTTTTAATCATTAAAACAGAACAAATCAAATTACCTTAAATGAAAGAAACTGCTTTTTTGATGAGTGTTTACCCAATCTGGTCTCATTCAAGGCTGCAGTTGTAGTCCAGCATGGGTGTCCTACTGTGATGTGTCCGCTGTTGATCAACCATGCGTATCCCTCCTGAAGATGACAGCTTGTGTTGAAAAGAAGAACTTTCTAGAAAGTGACATTTGGCCACAAGACCTCTTAGAATTCTTCCTTTGATTCCTTCTTTTATGGCTGAAAGCTCATAGCTCTCTGCAATTTCAAACTCCTGGCCTCAAGCAGTCCTCCTGCCTCAATTTACTAAGTAGGTAGAACAATGGGCATGCACCACCAGATTCTGCTAATTTTTAAAATTTTTATAGATATGGGTGCTGATATTTCAGGTTGGTTTTAAACTCCTGGCCTCAAGTGATCCTCCTGTCTCAGCCTCCCAAAGTGCTAGGATTATTGGTGTGAGTCACTGATTCTTTGAAATTTAGTAACTAGAAAATTCTTTGAAATATATTCCAGTTTTTGTTTTTGTTTAGGGAATACATGGCAGACACTTGTGGCAGATATTGTAGTATCTAGAATATATCTCCTTGGCCTTACCGTGTTCTGCACATGCTCATGACATCTGGAAATCTCCACCTCAAGGCTTTGTCTTCCCTAGTGCTCGCTTAACTGGAATGAATCTGTAATTTGGGTATGAATTGTTCCTGCTCACTGAGTTTTGCAGCATCACAAACCAAGGGCTCACAGAATGTCTGATTTCCTATCATAGAATCCTGCACCACATTGGTCTGGGACTGAGGGACCTGTTTCACAGCAGAGGAGCAACCATGAGCATATGAGTATGGGTCCTATCATATACTTTATCACCAATAAGTACTGCCTGATGGAACCCATAGAGTTCCCTTGAAGGACGAGCAAAGGAGCCGGCTAGAAGACGCTGCTCTGTTGAGGTGTGACTTGTCCTTCAAAACATGGCTTTTGGTACTTTGAACTGGAGATCAAATAATACTGTGTCTGTAGTAGCTTCTTCCTTCAGTCCTAGCAGATGACCTACAGTGGGGCTAGATTTATCAGGGTGAACTGCATTTTCCAGTGATTGTTTTAGGGGAAGTGGGCTGAGTGCATCTGGGAAAGGTATAACTCCTCAATCAACATACTGACATGCAAGGAGAAGCTGTTTTTCCTTTCTGGTTTTGGATGTGTTGTGCAAATTAATGCTTGCAGGTGCTACAGCCATCTTAGAACCATGAAGGGGCAGAAAACATGGGTCCTTGATGACAACATTGAGCCTTCGAAGCAGGCCAGGAACTGTTATACTCTGGACATTTTGTTAAGGTACATAACAGATAGTTTTATTGTTTAAGCCATTTTTAGTCTAAAATGGGTAATTTCAAGTGATAGCTATGGCAGCTATTGCTAGTTAGGCTTTCCCACATTTTTCCTTCTCATGGCTTTCTCTTGCTGATGGTGCCTACCTGCCATTAGAGAGGCCAAAATACCTCTCTAGGACTTTCCCAGTCTCCCTTACAGCTAGGTTATGGCTGTATGGCCCAATTCTGGCCAATTAGATTTGTGGAATGGTCTGTTTTGAGCCTCTTGTGACAGCTTTTCTCCTTAATAAAAACTGGAATTTAGGGAACAGGCCCTATTTTTTGCCAGATGCTGTGGTGTCTTCATATGACGCTTGAAACTACGACTGCCATCTGTGACAGTAAGAGGACAGCCTAAACATGAAGCCAGTGTGCTAAGAATGACTGAGTGAGAGATGGGAAAGGCCCATGTTCTCAATGATGCATAGAATCCCCAGACTGATTGGGGATTTTCCCTGCCTCTCCAGTTCTCTTTATGTGAGATAATAAATGTCATTAATTTTTAAACTTTCGTCGTTGTTGTTGAGTGTTCTGCTCCTTGAAGCTAGAGCCATCTTAACTCATGTATGAGATTAATATTTTAAGTCCTGCCCTCTGCCCTCAAAGTCCATCAGAAGTGAAAGAACAAAAAAGTTTCTGTTAAAATTTTAAACATCAGCTGGTATTATTTTTTGCTTATGGAAAATGCTATTATATTAGGATACGGTGACAGACTATGTGAAACAGATCATCACTACAAAGACAACTCCCTTCAATGTTCCTACAATTTGGAGAAATAACAAAACTATAAAAGGGACAGCCATGCTCCTATGGATGTTTTCCTTCAGCTGGACATTATAATTTCTGAACTGAATTTTCATCAAAAGAAAGAATTTCATAACTTTTGAGAGCTGTCAACAAAAACGTATTGAAAATGTTTCTAAAAGAAAATCAACTATACATATTTTTTTTTTTTTTGGAGACAGAGCCTCAAGCTGTCACCCTGGGTAGAATGCTGTGGCATCACAGCTCACAGCAACCTCTAATTCCTGGGCTCAAGCGAGTCTCCTGCCTACGCCTCCCAAGTAGCTGGGACTACAGGCGCCCACCACAACGCCCGGCCATTTTTTGGTTGCAGCCGTCATTGTTGTTTGGCGGGTCCAGGCTGGATTCGATCCCGCCAGCTCAGGTGTACGTGGCTGGTGCCTTAGCCCATTGAGCCACAGGCGCCAAGCCTGCATATTGTCTCTTATACGTATATACTTATCTCTTTAAAACCTGTGTAACTAAGTCAATAGGCAGATGCTTGCTTTGGTTCCTTCTTCCTTTTCTTTTTTTCTTTCTTATTTACTTAGCTTTTAACGCAGAATACTCTTTTAGTAACTTTGGGAGTTCCAAAATGTATAAGACAAAGTCTTTGCTATGAAAGAATTTACATTCAAGAAGAGAAGAGGAGAAAAGGAAAATTACCATTTATTGAGCACTTCTTACGAATCTGGTGTTTCGTACAATTGACCTTTTTTCTTTTTTTGCAGTTTTTGACTGGGGCCAGATTTGAACCCACCACCTCCGGTATATGGGGCTAGTGCCCTACTTCTCTGAGCCACAGGTGCCGCCCTGACCTTTTTCTTTGTATGAGACAAGAGTCTCGCTTTGTCACCCCAGCTAGAATGCAGTGACATCATCACAACTCACTGTAACTTAAAACTTTGGGCTCAAGCTGTCGTCCTGCTTCAGCCTTCCCAGTAGCTAGGACTACAGGTGTGCCACCATGCCTGGCTAATTTGTTCTATTTTCGTAGACATGGGGTCTGGCTCTTGCTTGACTGATCTTAACTCTTAACCTTAAGCAGTCCTCCTACCTCGGCCTCCCAGAGTGCTAGGATTACAGGTGTTAGCCACTGTACCTTGCCTGTACAATTGATCTTATTGAACAAATATCAAGGACATAAGGCAAGTTTGTGAATACCTGAAAAGCTGTATAAGGTACTGTAGTATTTCATCCGTTTAACAAACAAATATCTATCAAAGGTATACTATGTATTAGGCACAATGATAAGTGTCAAGAATAGTCTTAGTTCTTACTGAGTTTATAGTTTTGTGGGGGGTGCAGAAAATAAGTAGGCAATTACAGCATGGTAAGGTTAGTTCCACAATAGTTGGGAATGCACAATAGCTTATTTTTTTTTTTTTTTTGAGACAGTCTCATTCTGTCCCCCTGGGTAGGCGTCAGTAGCTCACAACAGCCTCAAACTCCTAGGTTCAGATGATATTCTTGCCTCAGTCTCCCTAGTGGATGGGATTTATAAGTGCTCACCACCATGCCTGGCTAATTTTTCTGTTTTTAGTAGAGACGAGATCTCACCCTTGCTCAGGCTGGTCTCGGAAACTCCTGAGTTCAGGCGGTGTCAGCCACTGTGTCTGGCCTACACAATAGCTTATCTTCATGGAGCGCTTAATCTAGGAGAAAGAGACTAACAAATAAGCAGACAATGTACTACTGTACCGTGATGGAAGGAGATATACAGAGTATTTGGAAGCTAAAAGAAGGGATACCTAACTCATCCTGGGGAGGTAGGTGGAAATGATATCTAGACAGAAGAAAGAATTGGAGTTAGGTAAGCAAAGATGATGGCAGAAGCATATGTGAGACAGAGGGAACAATAGGGATAAATGTCCAGAGTTATAAGTGTGGCTTATTTGAAATTTTCAGTGGCCAAATTATAGGACTGCTGTTTGAAGAGGGTATAGGAATGAGACCAAAGAGTTCACTAAGGACCTAATCATATAGGGCTTTATAAGGTATTTTATTGTACCAAATCAAATTTCAATTCATTAACTGAGATAGAGGGAGCTTAGACTTTTGGTTTAAGTTTCTACTCTGGATTTAATTTATGATCTTGTCTTATTATAGTTCATTTTTCCTTAGTGAGAATTGTGAAATATGAGAATTATGAATCATTTCATAAAAACTGAAGTAATATTTTGTTAAAAAAAACCACAGCAAAACAAACCACCCTCTATTTGTAATTACTCTCTGTGGTTATAAAATTAAATTTCCCAAGGGGATTCTTCCAGGGCACCTAGAAGTAAAAAATATGTTTCCCAACGGAGGCCTCCTGTGGTGCTGTACCACAGTGTGATTAGTTGTGCATGTTCTTAGTTTCAAAGATTACTAGTGTAATGGGGGGGAGGAGTAGAGTCAGAATGGACTGAGGGAAACCAAGTGGATTTTTGGCCTAACCATTCTTGAAGAGATCAGGGGCATGGATAGTCTAGATTTAGATTCCTAAGTCTAAATTCAGTAACATGCAGCATTTTTTTAGACTTGTATGAATGAATTATAACATTTTCTCTTCTTTGTAGAAAGAAATTCAAGCCATGAGTCAGTGCCATCATCCTAATATTGTATCTTACTACACGTCTTTTGTGGTAAAGGATGAACTGTGGCTAGTCATGAAGCTGCTAAGTGGAGGTGAGTAGAGTACAATGAAATGCTAAGTTCCACAGTTGAAAAGTTAATAAAAAATTTCCTTTCTCTACTGATTTTGTTTTCATCAATGTTTGCATTCGAGGAGATACTGATAATATAGTATTTGTCAAAGATGCTATCACATGAGGTGAGACAGGTTTCACATGTTGTGTTTGATTGTCATGCCTCTTTCTTTCTTTTTTTTTTTTAAGAGACAGAGTCTCACTTTGTTGCCCTCGGTAGAGTGCTATGGCGTCACGGCTCACCGCAACCTCCAGCTCTTGGGCTTAGGCAATTCTCTTTCTTCAGCCTCCCCAGTAGCTGGGACTACAGGCACCTTTCACAATGCCCGGCTATTTTTTTTGTTGCAGTTTGGTTGGGGCCGGGCTCAAACTCGCCACCCTCGGATATAGTATATGGGGCCAGTGCCCTACTCACTGAGCCACAGGCGCCGCCCGTCATGCCTCTTAAATCTCTTAATTTAGGATGGTTCCCCCATCTTTCCTTCCTTCCATGACATAAACTTATTTAAGGGTCTGGTCCAGAATGTCATATATTCTGGATTTACCTGATTTTTTCTCCTTGATGATATTTAACTTGATCTATATTCCTCTGTTTCTTGCCTTTTGAAAATAATATCTAAAGGCTTGATTAAATTCAGGTTAAATAATTTTGGGCAGAATACTTTGGGGCGATGCTGTGAACTTTATATTGTATCACATCAGGAAATTAGAGGTCTGATAATTAAGTTAGGAAACTCATCCAAGAAAAAGTGTTACATACCTCATTGCCAGGTGTCACTATGATCACCTTTGAAGTTCTCCCCTTGGGAAGCTACGCATCAACACCAGTGCCTAGACCACCCTTCAAAGCAATTTTGGAACTTTCCATAATGACTGTCAGAGTTATTGTCATATGGCATACAAAAACATGCAGTAACAATAATGAACACCACTTAGCAAGCCATCACCACCTGTTGATAGAAACACAGCTATGACACACTGATCCACCAAAGTTATGAAACCCTATTAGGTAGTTTGTACAGTGCTGCCAATGTAAGGGCACGGTGTCAAGTTCCCAAAGTTAATTGTCAGGCCTCATCGGAGGACTGCTTTGACAGTCATTCCAGAAAAGAGTTCCGAAATTGCTTTGAAGGGTGCACTAGGCACTGGAGTCGGTGCATAGCTTCCCAAGGAGAGTACTTTGGTGACTGAAGTGATATTCTGCAATGTATGTAGTAGTTTTTCTAGGAAGAGTTTGAGCTCAAGAGTTTGAGGTTGCTGTGAGCTATGACGCTACTGCACTCTTCCAAGAGCGACAAAATAAGACTCTGTCTCAAAAAAAAAACAAAACCAAAAATAATCAAAAACAAGGCTTGTTAATGAATGCTAAAATCAATAGACAAAAGATTTAGGGAGAACTGGATACTCACTGTGCCAAAGTATCATCTCACAGATTACTTGTGACTGCAAAGGGAAAAATGTTAACTTTTCCATGGAGAGGCCTCACTGTTATAATCTTAAGCAAAAAAAATAAAACCAGATAGCAAATACAAGGTCGACAACTAAGTGTGCAGACTCTTCCTAGAAAAACTGCTACATACGTTGTTACATACCAAGTCACCTTTGGTGAGTGCTGTAGCATCATAGCTCACAGCAACCTCAAACTTTTGAGCTCAAATGATTTTCCTGCCTCAGCCTCCCAAGTAGCTGGGACTACAGGCGCCGACCACAATGCCTGGCTGTTTTTAGAGTTGAGGTCTTGCTCTGGTTCAGGCAGTGCTAGGATTACAGGTGTGAGCCACCTTACCCAGCCCAACAAGCCTTGTTTGAATCAAATATTTCATCAGAGTTGTAAAATGGTGATATTTCTAATTGCATCATCTCTTTTAAATTTATAAACTGGCATTCTTCTGTGCAGAGGAACTTTCCCCTATCAGCTAGGGCTTTTTGATTAATCTATACTGTAATTTCTATTGAGAAGGCAGGATAAATAATTGATTCTTTTTTTTTTGAAGGTCCAATTTTCAGAGTAAAAATGTTGATCTAATAATCAGCTTCATTGATAGCAGATGAGAGGGTTTTTTTTTTTCCCTTTTCCCATTGGGTACAGTGTTCACTTTTCTGAGTATCAGTGTTTTCAAGCAGTTATATATACTTTATTCTTTTTGATGCTCAGTTTGTCCAAAATTTTGTCTGTGGGAGTCCTTTCAAGCACAAATCCATCTATCTTTGATTACATCCTTGCTTTTTGGTTTAAGATTTCCTAGACTTACATTTATATTCCTTTTCCCAGTCCCAGAATCATCCAATAAATACTCTAATGAACTCTGATATATTTTACTGGAGAATGGTATTCAGAAAGCATAACTTAGATGCTTCGGGTGTTTATTGCTATTGCAGTATCATTCCTTCTAGAGCTTGGAAGTATAGTATATTAAAAATAAATTTTAATTTGACCTTCATATTTCTAACTCAAATTTAATATCATAGACTTTTAAAACTTGTTTAATATTATATTTCAATGTCTTTTTTCTTACACAGAAAATACTGTGCTTTATCTTGCAAAAAAATATTATACACACACACATTTCTACTTTATCTTTACGATAAAATGTAAGTATTGCTGATTGCAAACAGTGGGTTCTTGGCATGTATAGACAAACATTGTTACGGTTACTTGAAGGCCCATGTTGTATTGTAAATTAGTTATTTTGCCAAGGCATGGATTTGAATCTTGTGGCAAGACAGGTAGGACAAGTGCATCACTATGCTAGCCTTTGCATCACTATGCTGCGTGGTTTTTGTTTGCATAGGTATTTTGTATGGCAATATGACTTTCCAATTTAGAATGTAGAATTAGAGAAAAGAAAATCCATGTTTATTTAGTTTGCAATTTTAATATTGTACGTCATTAAACACCTTCTTTCCCTAGAGAGCCTATAAAGGAAAAAGCATAGGTTTTAGAATTGAATTTCAGTTGTCCTTCTTGGCAATTATATGTCATGGGGAAAACTGTTACGACTTTTTCAACCTTTTTACTTGTCTTTTAAATGGGGATACCTTTGTGCATTTCAGAGTATTGATTGGTAAGGAGTAAATATGATGACGTGTAAAGCATCTAGCACTGTGCTGACATATAATGGGTGCACAGAAATTTTACTCATTGATAGTAATAATCCCTTGCTATTTGATGCTTCTCAGTGTAGCCAGAATCATCTTTTTGTTTCAATCCCATTAGTGACACACTGGAGAAACTGGATTGCTTTGTTAAAGGCCCTGTTCATATGATGGTTGGAAGCCTTGCTAACACCAACCACCTTTCAAGATGGTGGTCAAGCATGGTTCTTTTCAGTTTGGAGAGATATGAGAATATTAGGTAATACTGTGTCTTTCATTATTGATCACCTATAGCATAATTTTAATTGTAGTTTACAAAAATGTATAATACAAAGTTTTAATATTTTTCAGAAAAGTCCTGATGAATAGGAATAAATTGCTTAATTCTCTCTTCCATACTGTGTGCTAACCCATCCTTTCTGTTATTCCCAGACAGAATGTCTTTTATTTTAAGAATTCCTTTTCCTCTCTCAGTGAACATATGTCCTGATCACAGAAGGGGAAAGACATGTAAATGGGTCTTTTAAATGTAACTCCTATCCTTCCTAGTGTTAGGTTTTCTGGGACAATGCCCAGTTTTTCAAGCCTAGGACTCAGCACGTTTCCTAGAGGATAATTTCAAACATGTTCCAGTCATTACTTTCTGTAGTTATATTTTTATTAGTTAACATAATCATTACATCTAAGTCTTCTACATTTTAAAAAATGCATCTTTTTTAAGGGAAATGAAATCTTGCTTTTCTTTTCTTTTTTTTTTTTTTTTGAGACAGAGCCTCAAACTGTCACCCTGGATAGAGTGCCATGGCATCACAGCTCACAGCAACCTCCAATTCCTAGGCTCAAGCGAGTCTCTTGCCTCCGCCTCCCAAGTAGCTGGGACAACAGGTGCCCACCACAACGCCCGGCCATTTTTTTTTTTTTTTGTTTTGGTTGCAGCCGTCTTTGTTGTTTGGTGGACCCGTGCTGGATTCGAACACGCCAGCTCAGTTGTACATGGCTGGCGCCTTAGCCCGTTGAGCCACAGGCGCTGAGCCGAAATCTTGCTTTTCTTATAAATGAATAAACATTTAAAGAGATAGCATTAAACTATTTTTAGAAAACATAAGCTAGAACTAAGGACACCTTAATTTTTTTTGTTGTTGTTGAGACAGAGTTCTTATTTTGTCACCATCAATAGAGGGCAATGGCAGCATAGGTCACAGCAACCTCAAACTCCTGGGCTCAAGTGATTCTCTTGCCTCTGCCTCCTGAGTAGCTGGGACTACAGGCTCCCACCACAGTGCCTGGGTATTTTTAGAGGTGGGGTCTCACTCTGGCTCAGGCTGGTTTCGAGCCTGTGAGCTCAGGCAATCCACCCGCTTAGGCCTCCTAGAGTGCTGGGATTATAGACATGAGCCAACGTACCTGGTTCCTTAATTTGTTTTTTTTAATAGGAAACTGTGTCAGGATTCTAGCTCAATTTAAATGGCATTCATCAAATACTTATTGCTTACTAGTACATTGATGAGTAAAAACTATCAATTCCTTGCTCTTGTGAGTCTTTTAGGTAATAAAAAAAGTTAGAATTAAATAATTACAGTTGGGTAGGGTGCTGTGAAGAACTATCAGGTGCCATGGGAATAAGTTCCAGGAGAACCTAATCTTACTGAGGAAAAATGAATGTGGTGTGATTAACAGAGGCTTCCCTTAGCAGGCAATGTCCAGGTGACACATGAAGCATAATTTGCCAAATGAAATGCAGGATAGAGGTGGTATCGGGGAAGTATGAGAGGGTAATGATCCAGATGAGAGAACACTTCAGAACCAAGAGATGGAGGCAGGAAAGAGGGATGTGGCCTATCTCAAGAACTGATGGAGATTTATATCTGGGGCAGAGAAAGTGAGAGAAGACCTCTGGATGAGGCTGGCTTACTGATAAGCATGGGCTCACTTTGAGTAAATGAAAAATGTCTAAATAATCAGAGTTAACAAATACATATAGGGTGCCTTTTTTCACTTTAACTTTTTCAGTCAAATATTTAAAACCAAAACACATTTTTGCTTTAGCAACATTGTATTGATGTTGAATTTAAATTGATAGAATTTATTAAACTAATTAAGTCATGAAATAAATAATTACCACTTTTAGTATATGTGCTAACTAAGCAAGCACAATAACTGTCACTTTTAAAATCCGTCAACCAGATGGACATCCTGATTAAAATAAGCTTAAGTGCATCAATTTTATCTTTTCATAATGCTTCCTTATAAGTGTAATATTCTTATCTTTTTCTAATAAATTCCTGATGTCAAGTATAAGAAGTTAAGCTTTAGAAATTAAAAGCACTTTTGATCTAACTAGATATTTCCACAATTTATTAGCACTAAACTGCAGTTTAAGAGTTTTAGAAATCAAACTAATTAAGAAAACTTAGAGGACAAAAGAGGTACCTGTAGTGCTTAAAAAGAATATGCATAGAAGTGCAGAAATCTAATTTAAATCCATTGTCTTGAATAATCATTTAAGAATGCCTTAAATTTTGTCATCTTCTAAGAGATAAAAGCATGGGGACTCCCTTGGTCTAAGCAGGATCTAGGTAAAATAGCTGATATTGGTAAACAGCTTTGAATGTTCCAGCAGCAGTGTAAAGTTTTTAAATTTCCCATGTTGGCTTGGCGCCTGTAGCTCAGTGGTTAGGGCACTGCCACTTACACTGAGGCAGGCGGGTTTGAACCTGGTCCAGGCCTGCTAAACAACAATGATAACTGCAACTAAAAATAGCCGGGCGTTGTGGCTGGTGCCTATAGTCCTAGCTACTTGGGAGGCTGAGGCAAGAGAATAGCTTAAGCCCAAAAGGTTGCTGTGAGCTGTGATGCTTTGGCACTCTACTGAGGGTGACATAAAGAGACTCTGCCTCAAAAAAAAAAAAAAAAAAAAAATTTCTCCAGTGTCGTTTAGTCTGAAATGGAGTACTCAGACAAAGTAAACAAATTTGACCCTTTGAAACTTTTTGTGGCACAGTAAGAAACAAACAGTACCTCTAGTGAATGAAGATTCATTAAAACTTCTTTTTCTTTTCTTTTTTTTTCTCTTTAAGTAGAGTCTCAAGCTATTGCCCTGGGTAGAGTGCCGTGGCATCATAGTTCACAGCAACCTTCAACTTGGGCTCAAGCGATCCTCTTGCCTCAGTTTTTCTATTTTTAGTAGAGACAGGGTTTTGCTTTTGCTCAGGCTGTTCTCCAACTCGTGAGCTCAAGCAATTGGCCTCCCAGATTGCTAGGATTACAGGCATGAGCCACTGTGTTCAGCCTGGTTAAAACTTTTTTCCTTTTTGGCTCGGTGCCTGTGGCTCAGCGTGCTAAGGCGCCAGCCACGTACACCTGAACTGGCGGGTTCGAATCCAGCCCGAGCCCGCCAAACAACAATGATGGCTGCAACCAAAAAAAAAAAAAAAATGGCCAGGCGTTGTGGCGGGCGCCTGCAGTCCCAGCTACTTGGGAGATGGAGGCAAGAGACTCGCTTGAGCCCAGGAATTGGAGGTTGCTGTGAGCTGTGATGCCA
>CAUYRH010026393.1:0-62362 GCA_963574655.1 Perodicticus potto
GCCCGGTTTTTGTTTGTGGGGGTTTGTTTTGTGTGGCCCCACCACATCCCTCGGCCCAAGGGGGAGAAATTTTTACTTTTTTTGAAAAAAAAAAAAAAAAAAAAAAAAAAAAAAAAAAAAGTTATTAAAGTTGTATATCACAAACCCACAGTCAACATAATACTGAAGGAAAAAATTGAAAGCATTTTTGCTTAGATCTAAAACTAGACAAGACTGCCCACTGTCATCACTTCTATTCAACATAGTACTGCAAGTCCTAGCCAGAGCAATCAGACAAAAGATGAAAATGAAGAGTATCCACACCGGGACAGAGCAGGTGAAACTATCACCCTTTACTGAGAATATGATCTTATATCTAGAAAACCACGAAGATTCTGCCAAGAGCCTCCTGGAATTGATAAATAAATTCAGTAGAGTATCAGGATGCAAAATCAATGTTGACAAATCAATGTTGATATCTATACATCAGTAACACTTAAACTGAGAATCAAATCAAAGACTCAATACCTTTCACAATAGCAACAAAGAAAATAAAATACCTAGAAATATGTTTTACCAAGGAAGTAAAAGACTTCTACAGGGATAACTATAAGTCACAGTGGAAGTAAATAGTAGAGGATGTAAACAAATTGAAAATATACCACACTCATGGATTGACAAGATCAACATTGTTAAAATGTTTATACTATCCAAAGTGATCTACAAATTCGATGAAATCCCCATTAAAATACCAACATCATATTTCACAGATCTAGAAAAAATAATTCTATGCTAAGTATGGAATAAGGAAAGAGCTTGGATAGCCAAAGAAACCCTAAGAAAAAAGGACAGATTGGAAGGCATCACTTTACCAGACTTCAAGCTATATTACAAGGTTATAGAAACCAAAACATCATGGTACTGGCACAAAAACAAATAAATAGACCAATGGATCAGAACAGAAAACCCAGATATAAAAGCACCCTTATATTGCCTAAGATCTTTAACAAAGAAGGCAATAAAATACATTGGGGGAAAGAAATCCTATTCAATAAATGATGTGAGGAAAATTGAATAGCCACATGTAGAAGATTAAAACAGGATACACACCTCCCACCACTCATAAAAGCAAATTCATTATAGATAACAGTATTAAACCTAAGGCATGAAACTATAAGAATTCTAGAAGAGAATGTTGGAAAAACTCTTATAGACATAGGCCTATAAAAAGAATTTTTTAAGGTGCTCCGGCCGGGATTCATGGGAGGTGCTCCTGGCACTGCCATCCTGGCTGCCACCCCATCCCTAAGGATCATGCCCCTGGGTGTCAGGGGCTTGCTTTTAGTTTCCACAGATCGTGGGATCCTTCTCCATGGGTCTGTTTCATCATCTTAACCTGAAGTTCGTGGAAACCATCTGCACTCTGACCCCCACGTTTAGGACGGATGACTCTAAAAAAAAAAAACAGAATTTAGGAAGAAGACGCCAAAGACAATCACAGAAATAACAAAAATTAACAAATGGGACCTGATCAAATTAAACAGCTTCCGTACAACCAAAGAAAAATTTGATAGAGTTAATAGACAACCTACAGAATGGAAGTGAATGTTTACATGATATACATCCAATAAAGGGCTGATGACCAGAATCTATAAAGAACTTAAGAAAATCAGCAAGAAAAAAATCAAACAACCCCATAAGAAAGTAGGCAAAAGACATGAACAGAAGCTTTTCAAAAGACAATAGACTAATGGCCAAACATGAAAAAAAATTCAATATCTCTAATCATTAGGGAAACGCAAATCAAAACCACAATGAGTTATCCCCTGACTCTAGTGAGAATAGCTTTTGCAGTTAGTGGAATGGCAAACTAGTATAACCTCTAAGGTAGCATGGAGATATCCCAAAGTAGAACTACATTTTGATTCATCAATTCCACTAAAGGGAAAAAAAAAGACATTTTATGAAAAAGATATGCACACTTGAATTTTTATTGCAGCACAATTCACAATCTCAAAGATATGAAATCAACCCACGTATCTACCAATACATGAGTGAATTAATACAGTGCAGTATATGTACACCGTAGAGTATGACATAGCCACACAAAATGGTGAACTAGAACCTTTGTAATATCCCAGATGAAACTGGAGACTATTCTTCTAAATGAAGTATCACAAAAACAGAAAAACGAACACCACGTGTACTCAATATTGAGTTGGAACTAATCAATCAACACTGGTCTGCATGTATGGTAGTAAAACTCAACAGAAAGCAAGCAGAGGCTCGGCGCCTGCGGCTCAACAGGCTAAGGCGTCAGCCATGTACACCTGAGCTGGCGGGTTCAAATCCAGCCCAGACCCGCCAAACAACAATGACGGCTGCAACCAAAAAATGGCCGGGCATTGTGGCGGGCACCTATAGTCCCAGCTACTTGGGAGGCGAAGGCAAGAGATTCGCTTGAGCCCAGGAATTAGAGGTTGCTGTGAGCTGTGATGCCACGGCACTTTACTCAGGGTGACAGCTTGAGGCTGTGTCTCAAAAAAAAGAAAGAAAGAAAGAAAGCAAGAAAGCAAGAAGATGGGAAGGGGAGGAGGCAGGTGGGCAAATTTATACCTAATAAATACAAGGTATAATATCTGGGTGATGAGCACACTTACAACTTTTACTCAAACTATATAAAACTAACTCATGTAAACAAAACATTTGTACCCTCATAATATTTTGAAATTTAGAAAAAGTATTTTCCATTTCAAAGCCTTTTGGATTCAAGCAACTGTGAATCTATACCTTTTGACCATGGGAAAATTAACTAATTTCTTTGTGTTTCCATTTCCTTATTAATTGTAAAATGGGGATAACATACGTACACTCAAATAACCCACACTTCATTTGGATTAAATGAAAAAATGTAAAATTGTAAAATATATAAAAAGTAAATTACTGAAAGTAATACACAGTGCATAGTAAATACTTCATGACTACCAAATATTGTCATGTATATTACCTCTTTCATCTCTTTCATTTCTGGCATTCCATGATGCTAAGTAATAAAATAATATTTAAATAAAGTTTTACTTTATAGTAGGATAGGTTTCATTATATATCATTTTATGCAGTAACTGTCATAAGAATTATATAGTAATAAACTGCTCTAATGTCTTACAATAGAAAAGTTGAGCATCCCAAGATGGCAAGGTCAAAAACATTTCATACGAGAATAGAGATTTTTAATAACCTGAAAAGCAAGTGGAGTTTCAATAGCTATAAAGGAATAAAATACCATCAGTTAAGAAGTAGAAAGAGAATAGGTTGTGGAATCAAACGATCTTGGTTTTGAATATAGCTCCAGTACTTACTTATTATCTATGTGAGCTCAGACAAACCATTTAACCTCCTCGAGTCTAACTTTCGTCTTATAAAAATAGGAATAAAAATATCTATCTTTCAAAATTATTGGGAGGCTTAGAAGTTACATACATAAAGCACAGAGAACAATGACTAGTAAGTTCTCCATTAGAAGGAAACAAACACAATTCAGGTCGATTTAAGGAATACCTGCCCTATAGCTATTAATTCTCAAGACCTTATATAATGAGGTACTGCATTTCTTAAAACAAAGATTGACCGAGAACCAACTATCTCGCTTACTTGAGAAAAGATTACTGTTTTGTGAGGTGAGAAGATTGGTGCCACCCACACCTATCTCCTCCAATCCTGAGACTTGGATATTGGAGATTATGACAGATTATTTTGGAGTTTATTTTAGTTCAGGTTTTTCTCATAAAATGAGAAATTCTAGAACCTGATTGTTGCTGGTCTAGCTCAAGCAAGGTTGAGGACAAACAAGAAAATTTACATAGGTTGGTTGAACCCACCTGTGGATATCCTTGAACACCAAGGAAAGTTTGGCCACCAATGGAAATAAGCAAAACATATATTTTTTTTAATTGTTGGACATTCATTAAGGGTATGAGAAACCAGGTTACACTGATTGCACTTGTTAGGTAAAGTCCCTTTTATACTCGTGTCTTGCCCTTAAAAGGTGTGCAACATTTTTTAAAATTATCTTTGATACTACAGGTTCCCTAAACCATTATCTGAAGATAGTTCTTACCTCCAATATTAGAACTCTTTCATTATTTGCCTTTTTCCTGCTCTTTTTCTTAGTTCTTCCTTTCTCTTCTTCTGTTTTTCTTTATCTCCTTGCCACTGTCATTTTCTTTCATGTATACCTCCACATAATCATCATCTGAAAGAGGTGTGAAAGTGGCCTGGTGCTCTGAGTTAGGAGTAGTAATATAGCAGCTCTTCTTCCCTGTGTATTTGAGTTTCCTCTCAACTTCTTGCAGGAAATGTACCAAATAAACCCAAGTTTTTATTATCACCAAGTGCCACTGAATAAAGAGCATATTACTGGTGTCAAATAAATAATTCCCCTTGGCAAGTCAATAGAGCAAAAGTGTGACCAGCCTGAAGCCTGTCTTGGACTGAGATTATACTGAGACAGAGCTTTGGAAGAAGCCATATATCAAAATAACAGCTTAAGATGTCAATGCCAGACTCATGTCCTTTCAAATAGGTGGTTTTAAATAATTCACAATTCATGGAGGCATTATTGGGAATGAATATCTAGTCCTTTCCTTTAAGAGCCCAGATTTGGGTCCACTAAGTTCAATAAGACACATCATTACTAATATTTACAATGATGGTATCTTCCCCTTACTTAGCTTTTGTCATCTTCTGCTTAATACAAACTTTGTGAGAGTTTGAAAGTGGGAAGCCAAGATTTGAAATATGTAATATTAATATTTATAAATATAATTTTATTACTAGTGTTCATTGAATATTATTTCACACCAATGTGAGATACAAGAGATGCTGCCCTAAACACTTAACATGCACTGCTCGATTTAAATCTTACAATAATCCTACAAAGATGATATTATTATGTCCACTCTACTATTGAGAAATTTAAGGCTCCACAATATTAGTAAAATTGGGGGGGACACATAGGTGATAAGTGGTGAAACAAAATCACTCTGACTTCATTGTAACTTAAATCACAAGCTTAACCACTATTCTAAAATGCCTTGTGTATAAAAGTGAAGTTAATTAAGTAAATTAATACTTTAACATATTCAGAGGAAATGTTTAAAAAACCTTAGAGAAAATTATTTTCCAAACATTCTCACACAAATTAGAAAGAGATACTTAAATTTTTAATTATATGCTAATTCCTTATCATTCCCATCACTTACTTAAATGAAATTAACTCAGGATATCCACCAGGAAAAATTTGAACTTGTTTTAATAGGTAATACAAAACCACAAGTCCTGCATTTCCTAATTGGTCTAGTCTTTTCATTTAGTATGGAAATACTCTAAGAAGCTTTAGGGAATGGAGAATCCTACAATTACAAACATGATCTGTACTGGCTTAGCAAAATCTTTCTTCACAGTTCCATAGAATGCGTACCAATTTTTCTTAGCCAGCTCCAGATGCATAAGTCTCAACTATTTATTTCCCTAATGTTCCTGAATTTATTTGATGTAAATAAAGGTTATGTCTTTACAATTCTCCAAACCTCTATAAAGCCAATTATTGGAACCTAGAAAATGTTTTTTTTTTCCCCCACTGATGTAGTTTTGACAACTCTTTATTCTACAATTAGGAAGATGGTTACATCATGACAAAATTGTTATTGAAACTAAAAGCCCTTTTTGCTTAGTGTAAGGGTTGGGGAAGGAGGGCAGAATTAAAATATCTCATCTTGAACCTGCTACAAAATGGCTGACTTCACACAAGTCTCTTTCCTTTGACTAGACCTATAGTTTTCAGTTTGAATAGCAGATATGTTTCTTTTATTTTTCTTTCTTTTTTTTTTAGAGACAGAGTCTCACTTTATTGTCCTCAGTAGAGTGCCATGGCGTCACAGCTCACAGCAACCTCCAACTCCTGGGGTTTGTCAATTCTCTTGTCTCAGCCTCCCTAGTAGCTGAGATGATAGGTGCCCACCACAACACCCAGCTATTTTTTTGTTGCAGTTTGGCCGGTACCAGGTTTGAACCCATCACCTTTGGTATATGGGGCTGGCACCCTACTCACTGAGCCACAGGTGCATCCTAGCTTATATGTTTCATATATGCTTTGTGAATGGATACTGGAATGAACAGACACAAAAAGAATAAACTGAGCTGACCTCCAACATGCTATCAGCTACATCTCAGGGAGAGCAAGTTTCTTCTCTAATGTGGTTGTTTCAGTACTATGGACAGCAGCAGAACTATGACTGGGACTAAAAAGACTTGGAATGGATTTATTAGTCTGTCAGAGACCAAGAAGGTCAATATCATAAAATATTGGCACTGACATGGACTTGGAGAGCATCTAGTCAAACTCTGTAAAATTTACATCTTCTAAAGGATGTTTAAAGCTTTAAATTAAGGAAGAAATGGGTATTACAGGCTTCCTGGCAGGGCCATTGGCAGTCAGTAGGGTTTTGTAGTCCCAATGAGATGATACAATCTACACTCTGCTTTATTTATATGTAAGAGGCCAGGCTTTCATTCCTCTCCTAGAGCAAATGCCTGAGAAGGTTGATTCAGCTTTGCTTTTGATCTGGCCTAGTTTAGAAAATGAATCAGCATCTTTTCAAAGGCTTCAGAAAAGCTGCTTCAATTTAAATACTCCTTCATCCATACCAGCCCCTGTTCGATGAGCCTTGCTCCATAGTCTGAGTCTTTGCTGAAAGCCTGACCTGATGTAACTTGCTGTTCAAATTTCCAATCTTTAATTATTTAGCTCTCATTTCTCAATGAGCAATCAATTTTAGTCAATTACAACTTGCCCATGCTCAGAAGCTAGATTTCTGAGAAAAACAGTATTTAGCAAGGTAAAAGAAAGATGGAATATTGAGTTCACATAACCTACCTTGGTGAATAAAGTTGCCATTGTTTGAGTCTTTTAAGTCACCACTGATCAATCATAGAATAATTGGTTTTAATGTTACTTTGTTGCTCCAATGTTATTAACTAACTTATCAGAAGAAAATAAACAGAAGTGTATTTCAGATACAAATATTGAATTATTGACTTTTAATAGGAAAAGGATAACTTTCTTCAAAATAATTTAGCTTCTACAAGCACACATGTATTCATTTATTCAATGTATCCTCATTATACTAAACATTGTGCTAAGTGCAAAGGACACTTAAAGAACCAGATTCTGGCCTCGAGCTGCTTACAATCTACAAGCAGACATGGATGAATAAACATATTAAAATATGATGACAGCAATTTCTTTTTCCATCAACCCTCTCCATCCAAGTTGACCCAAATCTGACAAATTTCACTTTAAAGTATGCCTTGAGGCTTGGCACCTGTAGCTCAAGCAGCTAAGGCACCACCCATATCCACCAGAGCTGGCAGGTTTGAATCCAGCCTGGACCTGCCAAACAACAATGACAACTACAACCAAAAAATAGCCGGCGTTGTAGCGGGTGCCTGTAGTTCCAGCTACTTGGGAGGCTGAGGCAAGAGAATCACTTAAGCCCAGAAGTTGGAAGTTGCTGTGAGCTATGATGCCACGCCACTCTACCCAGGGCAAGAGACAGCTTGAGGCTCTCTCAAAAAAATAAATAAATAAATAAAGTATGTCTTGAATTCTCCCTCTTTTTTCCATATATCTGCTACCTTAGTCCAAAATACCCTAGTCTAAAATTCCATAACTCTTATCTGGACTACTAAAAAATCTTAGTTCATGTCCCTGACTTTGCTATCATTTCAATTCACAAATAACCAGAATGAGCTGCGGGTCTTTTCAAGACGTACATTGTTACGTCACTTTGCTGCTTCAGTTGAGTTGATTACCAATGTACTTAAAATCAAAAAGCCCACAATGCCCTAAACAGTTTTACTCTACCAACCTCATTTTCACTTACCCTTCTACTTGCCCAAAAGACTCCAGCTACACTGATCTTCTTTTGGTTCCTCACTGTCCTAAATCTTCACATGACTTGCTCCTTGACATTTAGGCTTCAGCTTAAATGTCCCTCTTTCAGAGGTGGCCTTTCTTGTCCACACAGTCTATAGTTGCCCTCTAAGTACTCTTACTGCATCATTCTCCTTTAGGAAATTTGCCTGATTTAAATATATATTTTGTGTATTGTCTCTGTCCACGGGAAGAGGGACACTCTTTCCACTTCATTTGCAGTGCTTAGAGCAGCACTTAGCAAATAACATGGCAAAATTAAGTTTTGTGACCACAGAGAGCCCAACTATTTTACTTCAGCTGATCCCCAATGGCAATATATTAGCATATACATATTGTAAGTGCTCCAATTATTAGCTCCAAACTATTAGCTGAATAAGGGAACAGAAATGCTCCAAACTATTAGCTGAATGAGGCAACAGAAATGTCCCTCATTCAAGAAAACAGATGAGAAGCAGGAAAGGCTTTCTATATGGCATGAGACCTTCATCCAAGACAATGGATCAATGAAATGGGCCAAATCTGATACTCATAATAGGTTCAAATTCCAGAGTAAGAATTAAGTATGTCTATGTTTTTTACAATAAAAATAGTACATATTTTCCAGGAAAAAAAAAAAGAGGTAACTCATTGAAAATCATGGTAGTTATAGAGAAAGAGCAGTCTTTCTTCAAATTAACCTCCTTGTTATATACAAATGTGTATTGTGTTTGCATATACATAAACATATGTGAATAAGTATGTTTTATGTTAAAAGAGGGAAAGTCTATGCACGTAGGCAAAAATCACTTTCCAATAAAAATTTCTGAAAATTTCTCATCACCCTAGTTAAATATTTTCTCCCCTGACTTGTCCTGATATCTGCAATGCCCATTATTATTGATGACTCCAAGTTATATTGATTTCCCTCTTCCAAAGTTAAGGAAATCATTTAGGAAGAACCAAAAAAGTTATTCTCAACTTTACACAAAATTTTAAATTTTACAAAGAACTGACAAATTTTTCACTTCCTTTTATCCTTACAGAGACTGTTATTCCCATTGTACAGATGAGAAAACTGAGATCTAGAGTGATTAAACACTTGTGCACAGTATAACAACTGGTTTGTAACAAATCCAACATGAAAACTGTGTCTTTTATACTTTCATGTCTTAAGTTTAAATCTTTAATCCAGTGAGAGTCTATCTTAGTTAATGGTGAAAGGTGTGGGTCCAGTTTTAGTCTTCTGCAGGTCACTAGCCAGTTCACCCGGCACCATTTGTTAAATAGGAAGTCTTTTCCCCCACCGAATGTTTTTAATTGGCTTCTGGTCTCCTGGTTATTCCTTCCCCACTGGGATTAATCCATCACCAGACTTAGAGCCATTTCCAAGTTATTAATCATTTGGGAGCAGTGCTGCCTCAGCAAGAACCCAGCAAGGTGACTTGTCAAAGATCAAATAACGGTAAGTAGCTGGATTCATCTCTTGGTTCTCCAATCTGTTTCGTACGCTACCTCTCTATTTTTGGGCCAGTACTATGCTGTTTTGATCACTATTGATTTATAGTACAGTCTCAGGTATGACAGTGTGAATCCTCCTGCTTTGTATTTATTTCTGAGTAATGTCTTGGCTATTTGAGGTTTTTTCTGATTCCATATAAAATTAAGTATTATTTTCTTGAGATCTTTAAAATATGACAACAGAGCTTTAATAGGAATTGCATTAAAATTATATATTGCTTTGGGTAGTATAGACATTGCTATTCAATCTTATAGTTCCTTTACTAGGTATATACCCAGAAGACCAAGAATCACATTATAACAAAGACATCTGTACCGGAATGTTTATTGCAGCCCAATTCATAATTGCTAAGTCATGGAAGAAGCCCAAGTGCCCATCAACCCATGAATGGATTAATAAATTGTGGTACATGTATACCACGGAATATTATGCAGCCTTAAAGAAAGATGGAGACTTTTTACCTCTTTCATGTTTACATGGATGGAGCTGGAACATATTGTTCTTAGCACAGTATCTCAAGAACGGAAGAAAAAGTATCCAATGTACTCAGCCCTACTATGAAGCTAATTTATAGCTTTCATATGAAGGCTATAACCTAACTATAGCACAAGAATATGGGGAAATGGGCAAGGGAGGAGAGGGGAGGGAGGAGATTGGGTGGAGAAAGGGTAATTGGTGGGACCATACCTACAGTGCATCTTAGAAGGGTACAGGTGAAACTTACTAAATGCAGAATACAAATGTCTTCATACAATAACTAAGAAAATGCCATGAAGGCTATATTAAACTGTTTGATGACAATATTTCAGATTGTATATGAAACCAGTACATTGTACCCCTTGATTTCACTAATGTTCACAGCTATGATATAATAATAATAATAATAATAATAATAATAATAATAATAATAATAATAATAAACCTGGGACTTTGAGCTTAAAGGAGAGACCAGAGTACAGAACCCTATACTATTAAGTTTTAATATTAAGCAGTAGCAGGACCTGGAAAACTGAAATGCTTTGAGAAGGTATTGCAATGAGAAAGAAGGTTCTGTAAAGTCAGTGCAGAGATCTCAGTGGGGAGAAAATTTCCTGAATCTGGGTAAAAATTTCCAGTGGTCATTTCCTCTTCTGGGCTTCTGGCCTCCTGGTTATTCCTTCCCCACTGGGATTAATCTATCACCAGACTTAGAGCCATTTCCAAGTTATTAATCATTTGGGAGCAGTGCTGCCTCAGCAAGAACCCAGCAAGGTGACTGCTAAACATGAGGAGAGGACAAAGAAAACAAAATAGGCAATAAGACAGCCAGCCAGGGGTACTCAAGACAGACATAGCAGCAGGGAAACAGCACAATAGAGTTGCCAGGGATTGACATTTCAACTAGAACAGAGAGCAAGCAAGCACCTGGGACCACTGAACAATTTACAATGCATTGAATCCTTTGTTGCCCAGCAATCACTGCGGAAGAATCCCTGCCATTCATTTCCAAACAGTGACATATGGCTTTCATGGATTTAAAATCAGAAATCCCCTTACCTAAAATTTAGTTGAAAATCACATTGGAAGTTCTGTATTATAAGTGGTACACGTGTAAGTGTGGCAGAATCAGTCTACTGCTCTAGGTTCAAATCAAATGATGTGTTCTGGGAGATTTTCCTCATGTTAATCTTTCCATTCCCAGTGTATGGCTAATTCTATGCTTCAGGACTTAGTGACAGTGAGTCTAAGATCAGTAATAAGATGTTTTTTGGTGCCGATTTCCCTTTTGTATATTTTGATCAGGCACTGACTCCAAACTCTAGTCACCCACCCAGCCCTGAACATGACTGCAAACTATGCCCTGCTCCTACTCAAAGAATAAAACCTGACCTCAGCTACAAACAACCATAATTACTCCTGAAATGAGACACAGATTGCCATCTAACCCTGGGCATGGAATTAGCCTTACCTCCAGCCAATGGTAGGCCTTAATCCTGACCACAGAGTGGGACCATTTATTAATTCATTTATTCAACAAGTGTTAAAGTATCCAATATGTGCCAGGCTCTCTGCTGGGATATAGTAACTATCAAAATATACAAGTGAGACAAAGAGTAAAATAAGTACAATTCTGTAAGTATTTACTGTGATGATTTATCTCCAAACAAATTGACTCCAAATCTCAGCCTCAAATTGACTCATAATCCTCAAGTACAGACTGAGCCAGAGCTGAGAGCATCCATGCTAACTAAAAACTTGGGGGACTTAGGGGAAGAGCTTCTTAAAACCATTTCACGCAATGCTAAGATTAGGTGCCCAATAAAGTTCTGACAAGCTGCAAAAGCAATCATTCAATGTGCAATGAGGGAGAAAAGCCAATAAAGTTTCCTGGTGATACTGAAACAGGCAGAGACAAACACGCACTGAAAAACACTCTACTTTAGAAGAATTGCTCAGGAGTTTGTGATAAAGTCAACTGTGTGCACATTAATTATTGAAAGAGCACAGAAGAAGAGAGGAAGGCAGAGGATGGAGAGAACTGTAGAATCCAGAATAATTCTTGAAAAACTGACCTGGGGGAAGTGGGATTGGAAGGGCCAAGACTTAGAAATAGACACAGAAAGAGATCAGCACATCAGACTTGGAAGTGGAATGCTCATGCTGTCTTTTTTTTTTTCTTTTTATGTGTTAATTAGGTTTCCACTTTTGCCTTCACAGAATTTAAAAGGCTTAAAATTTAATAACAATAACAATGTTTAAGACAAGGATTAGAAACAAAAACCACGTAAAGAGTGAATGAAGATAAATACATTCAGAAAAGAAAACAGACGATTACTGCATCAAAATATTAAGCAATATTAGTAATAATAATGGCAAGAAAGTAACGCTCACATTGTCAAATAAGACATTATAGAGTGCTCTGAGGCTCAGTATGAAGTCATCAGTTAACTTCTTATTTTTTTCCCCAAAGTCTCAAAAAATAGACAAGTAATATTATATAAATAAAAGTAAAGGACAGCTCATGCTGTCTTTAAGAGATGAGATGGACAACTCTGGCCTAGAGAATTAACTGGGGACTGGTGGATGATCATTAGGTCTGGGCATCATTTTAGGCCAGACCTAAATGCCAGGCAGCTGCTCCCAAGAGCACATGAACATGCTTACACATTCACTTCAGTTTGAAAACATTTAAGGATTAGCTATAAGTGTTTTATTCATTTTTGTATACCCAGAAGTTAGTTTCAATCTTTTAATAAGACACAATTACTGTAGAAGAAACAAGAAGGAAGGAAAAGAAGATAAAAAGGCAAGAGAAGACAAGGACAAGGTTTTACTAAACCATTCTCCATCAATGAAGCCAATAATAGTACCATCAAGAATTTGGAAACTCACTAGAAATAGATCTCCATGGTACATCAACTTTAAGTAGTCTAATAAAGAACAATTCTGCAATCCTACCAGGAGTTGGCTTTTTGGCCTCCAGTCCTCCCCCAAATTTTTAAGGATGCTAAGGCAGTATTTAAGCTTATGGGGATGAGGGATCAAAATCCTGGTGGTGAGGCATTAATTTTCTGTGTATTTCTTCACCATTGAATCAAATCTCCCAGGATGTAAAAACTAGAAAACATCACTTAATAGGCACCTTACTCATATTCCATTAATTCCAAAAAAGTAAACCTGGCTATTGTCCCCTTGTCTCACTTGGGGGTCAAAGGGTCAAGCCATAGGGAAAAAAGGGAGATTTAAAAAAAGAAAAGAGGAACTAATTCACTGAAATTGGGGTTAATCCCACTCAAAGCCTCAATCCACGTTAGCAGCTAATCCCATTAGTACAGCTTTCCTGGGGAGTTTTAACAAATCCTTTGCCTCCTGCTGGAATCATAGGCCCCTTAACAACTCAGCCTCCATGAGGTGATCCATCAGTAACACCACAGATCTGGCTCCTGTCAGACTTCAAACATTAGTACATTAGCCACAACCAAGGCCCTACTCGAGGTCAGAGCCTTCCCAGACATTACCAGTGCTTACTAAATCTCACCTAGTTTTTTTGGTTGTTGTTGTTTGGTTGGTTGGTTTTTGTTTCTTTTTTTTGTTTTGTTTTGTTTTGAGAAAGAGTCTCACTTTGTCACCTTCTGTAGAATGCTGTGGCATCATAGCTCACAGAAACCTCAAATTCTTGGCCTCAAGCTATTCTCTTGTCTCAGCCTCCAGAGTAGCTGGGACTACAGGTGCCTGCCATGACACCTGGCTATTTTTTTAGAGATGGGGTCTCGCACTTCCTTAGTCTGGTCTCAAACCTGTGAGTTCAGGCAATGTACCCACCTCAGCTTCCCAGAGTACTAGGACTATAGGCATGAGCCACCGTAACTGGCCAATCTCACCTAATTTTAAATCACCCAATCCAAATCCATCATCTCACATTTCTAAAGTTGTGTGTATGTATGTGTGTGTGTGTGTGTGTGTGTGATTAAACTGTTATTCTCAACCAAATTGCAAAATTCTTGAGATTAGGACTTATGCTTCAGATTTCTATAGACCATTCTCAGAAGAGTCTAGGACAGTGGGACAGGGTTTGGCACAGTGTAGGGGCTCAACAAGTTTCTGCTTTTTTGGTTTATTGATAACATCACCCTCTTAGCTACCAAGACTTAATACATAGACTTCAAGCCCTGGTTTCTCTGCTTTCTGCTAGGTTACCCTGATGTGCTTTGTTGCTATCTTGGGCCTTTCATCTTATAAAGAGAAATCCAATTCTTAACTAATTCTATGCTACTCCTAGGGAACATTGTGCAGATCAAAGTTAACTGTAATCTTTCCAATCTCTTTTTTAAAATGTTTTTATTGTGATAAAACACATACAACATAAAATTTGTTGTTTTAACCACCTTTAATTGCACAATTAAGTGGCATTAATTACACTCACAATGTTGTGCCACCATCATCGCTATTCATTTCCAGAACTTTTCCATTATCCCAAACAAAAATTCCATACATGTTAAATAATAACTAACTCTTCATTCTTCCATGCCCCCAGTCTCGGGTAACCCCTCACTACTTTCTATCTGTATGATTTGCTTATTCTAGATACCTCATATTAGTAAAATCTTACATTTTTTGTGTTTTGTATCTTGCTGATTTCACTTGGCATAATGTTTTCAGGTCATTCGTATTGTAAATGTATCAGAATTTGATTCTGTTTTATGGCCAAAAATATTTCATTATATAATGCATATACACCACATTTGATTTATCCATTGAAATGGATAAATGATGGACATTTGGGTTGTTTCCATCTCTTATCTAGTATGAATAATTCTGCTGTGAACATTGACATACAAGTATCTGTTTGAGTCCTTGCTTTTAATTCTTTGGGGCATATAGCTAGGATTGAAATTGCTGAATTATATGTTTATATAATTTTATATTTAACTTTTTGAGGAAACACTAAACTGTTTTCCACAGTGGCTATACAATTTTACATTCTCACCAACAAAGTGTGAGGGTTCCAATCAACTTCACAGATTCATCAACACTTATTAGTTTCTATTTTGTGGGGTTTTGTTATAATAGCCATCCTAATGGTTGTGAAATTGTATCCCATTGTGGATTAGATTGATATTTCCCTAATGATTAGTGATATTGAGCATCTTTTCACATGCATAGTAACCATTCATATATATTATTTAGAGAAATGTCTGTTCAGGGTGGCACCTGTGGCTCAGCGAGTAGGGCACCGGCCCCATATACCGAAGATGGCGGGATCAAACTCAGCCTCGGCCGAACTGCAAAAAAACAAAAAAATAGCCGGGCGTTATGGGCGGGCGCCTATAGTCCCAGATACTCAGGAGGCTGAGACCAGAGAATCGCCTAAGCCCAGGAGTTGGAGGTTGCTGTGAGCTGTGTGACACCACAGCACTCTACCGAGAGTGATAAAGTGAGACTCTGTCTCTATAGAAAAAAAAAACAAAAAGAAAGAAAGAAAATAAAAAAGAAATGTCTATATATAGATATATATATGCACCTTTATGCAGTTAAAAGTGTATATATATATACTCACACACACATATATATTCTTTTAAGCCACTATCAGATGCAGATGCATGGTTTGCAACTATTTTCTCCCATATTGTGGATTGTCTTTCCTATCTATTTTTAAGTGACAAATACGAATTGTATATATTTAGGCCTCTTATTTGTCTCCTTTCTATGCTGCCCTCTTTTCTTCTCACAGATCCCTATTGTCAATGTAGTCACACCGGTCCACACATATCCAGGAAACCCCAAATATTCTTTCTAATAGCATCAGTGCCCCATACTTGTTCTCTTTCATTATCATCATCACCAACATCATCATTAAATAATTGATGCTATCCTCTATTATGAGCTTACTCTGATAGTAAGTTTAGCTAATTCTCTCAATTTTTCTTCATATCATATAAAAAATTCATGCTATCATTATCACCATTTGACAGATGAAGAAAGTGATATTCAAGTTAACGGTATGATAAAGAACATTCATATAGTAAAATATTTTTCTGATAGTGTTTATCCATAGAAGCTTTCATATGAGAAAGAATTGCATTAATTAATTCACACTGAAACTTTAAATGACTCACCTTTATGCAGTTAAAGACCACACATTTAACCAAGAGAAACCTTTTCATGGTGGAAGTTTTAGGCAAGAGTCAGGAATATTTTAGGGTAGTTGGTACATGCCAAATTACTCTGGGTAGGTAGTTGTTCATTAGCAAGGAGAGTTCCTAGAAAAGTCTTCTAACTACCTAACAGATAAGAAAAGAAAAGCCCTTTTTATTTACCTCTACCTACATGACTACAGTTATTTTAGCTATCACCTGGATACTAGCTGTTATGGACTTAATTGTATTCCCCTAAAATTCATCACTCTGCAATGTGATAACTTTTGGAGATGAGGCCTTTGAAGATAATTGAGTTTAGATGAGGTTATGAGTGTGGTGTCCTGATCCAATGAGCTTGGTGTCCCTATAAAAGAGAAAGCAGAGAAAAATCATGTGAGAAAATAATAAGAATGTGGCCACTTGCAAACTAGAAAAAGCTCTCACCAGAAACCAAATTTGCCAGACCCTTGATCTGGATTTGCAGCCTCTAGAACTATGAGAAAATAAATTTGTCATTTAAGCCACCCAGCATTTTGTTATGGTAGCTCGAGCTGACCAGTACCTTAACTGTATAATCTTCAAAGTCTTTTCCTTTCTTCTAGGACTTATGCTTCTGTTAGATGACTATATAAAGCCATTCCACCTCTGGCTTCCCTAATGCTGCCTCATCTTCCAAGTAAGCAGTCCTGCCTCTGCTGAAACCACTTGCACAGCCCAGTAAGTGAAGTCAGGCAGGCACCATATCCACCAGCTGTGCATATGTTATATCGACACTGGCAGGAGTAACATACCTGGGTCAGTGCAGTAACTTCCTTCTTGGTCTATGGTACAGACTAAATAAACACAGCACATGTCTACCGCCAACACTGAGTTTTCCCCTGAGATTATATGGCCTTTTCATTTTCTACCCTGAGTTACTATAGTGGCCAGTGCTGTGGATTTGTGGCTAATAATACTTTAAAGTCTCACTCTGTGCCATTTACAAGCTGGATAACTTTGAGAAAATAAATTGATCTCTCTTAGTCATGTTTTGCTCACCAGGAAAACAGTGGTTAAAATAACTGCTAATTATTATTTTATTGGAAGGAAAAATACAATAATTCATAGAGTAGGAAGAAACTCTAATTCCAATAATAACAGGGTAGCTTCTGTTGGACTAACCCAGCCACAGATGATAATTATAAACCATGGATGAAATATTTTAAGAAACACAACTATTTAAGGCACTAGGCAGAGAGTGATCCAAAGCAGGCACTCCAAAAAGTGGAGTGTATTCTATCCCTGAAAGAAGGAAACGGCATGGGGCAAGATACAGGCTTATTCTGGTACTTTCTTGAGGGCACTTTCTTGTCCACATGGCACAGACTAAGAAGAAGTCAAGCAGAAAGCCATGGTCTTACTAGCTATCAGCATCAAAGGACTTAAGTGCCATTTTCCAGTGGCTGGAAATGGATAGAGAAAATTCAGGAAAAAGGGATGCTGTGGGGGGAGAGGGCACCAAAATCTGACTATAAACACTTTTCAAGTCTTGCCCTTCTCCTGAATAGGGCGTGTGAGGGGGACACTCAAGAAACTCTGCAAAAATCAACAATGAAAAGGTAACCTGAGATTTCAGTTGCTGCCCATTTCAGGTGCTGCCCACCTGAGATTTCAGTTGCTGCTATAATTAACCGGTATTTAATTATGCCATGTTAGAAAAGCATGATAAATACCTTGAGATTTCTACTAATACCCCAAAGGAGCTATGATATAAAGCAAAGACTATTTCCCAGGATTGCAGAATTCTTCCTAGGAATGAAAGCAATATAGAAATATATAAGATATACATATTTATATATGCAAAACCAAGCCTTTATAAGGTTAACAAGATCACACTGTAACTTCACTGCCTTAAAGAATAAATTCTGGAAATATTTTACATATATAGAATATCTATGCCATGTATAATATCTATGTATCCATACCATGTATAATATCTAATATTACTAACTGGAAGTAGAAAAAGAAAAATATGACTATGATCTTGTGAAAAATGATTAATAAAATAATAAAATACAGTGTGAAAAAGTCAGTATGAATATGACTTTTGTACACACTGGGGAACCAAAAAATGTGTGGGACTTGCTTAATTGCAATATTTGGTGGTCTTAAACTAAACCCACCACTCCTCAAAGGTACACCTATAGGGAATGCCTGTAATAGAAATAGACCCCAGAATGTCCCAAGTATACCCAGCAGACAAGGATTTTAATACAACTACTATAAATGTGTTCAAAAACTTGTAAGGAACAAATGAGAATAATTGAATGAGGAGAAGGGATTATTAAAAAAAAAGTAATTAATGAGAAAAAGCCAAGTGGTAATCATAGCACTGACACGTGCAATATTAGATATGAAATATTTATTGAATGAGATTAACAACGGAAGAGAAACTACAGGCAAAGAGATTAGTGAGCTATAAAATATAAATAAAAATGATCCAATTTAAAAAGTACTGGGAAAAAATATGAGCAGAGCCTCAGTAAGCCGCAGGAAAACAACAAGCATCCAACATGTGTGTAATTGAAGTCCTATAGGAAGATGAGAGTCAAAAATGGAGAAAACATAATTGTAAGGAAATTCCCAATATTGTGAAAAAGATGAAGTCAGAGATACAAAATCACAGCAAGCCCAAGCAGGATTAATATAAAGAAAACCACATTTCTTTTCATGGAGAGTCAAACTGATTGAAGCAAAAGATAAAGAGAAAAATCTTAACAGCAGCCAGAGACAAAGCAGATTACACATCAGTTAGAATAAAGCCATCAGACAGAATAGAGCCCCAGAAGCCTATGGAATGATATCATTAAAGTTCTGAAGAAAATGAAATTGTCAATCTATAATGATGAAAATATCCTTCAAAATTAAGGTAAAATGAAATTATTTCTCAGATCGGCAAATATAAATAAGTTGCCAACAGATTTACACATACAAGTGGCAAAAAATGTTTCTCCAGTAGAGGACAGACACTAAATCAAATCTCAGATCTACAGAAAAGCAGAGCACCATAAATTGTAAACATGTTGGGGAAAATGAAAGCTAAATGTTTACATTTTAAAATTTTCAAAGATAATGATCAATTATAGAGTTAAATCAAAAACTACAGGTGAATGTCTTTGTGACTTGAGTTAGGCAAAAGCTTCTTACATACAACCTGAAGAAAATGAGTGACAAAATTTAGTAAGTTAGACTTCATCAAAATTCAAAACTTCTCTGCAAAAGATGCTGTTATAAGACTGAAAAGACAAGCTACAGACTAGGGGAAATATTTGCAAAACATGTGTCCAATGTGGGACTTCTATCCCGAATATATAAAGAAACTCCAAATATAAATAAAAATAAACAACCCAATTAAAAAAAATGGGTAAAAGACTTAGACATTTCACCAAAGTATTATAGATATGTGGATGGCAAACAAATACATCAAAAGATGCTCAACATCATTAGCTATTAGGAAAATGAAAATTAAACCTACAATAAGATTCCACTGTATACCTATTAGAATGACACCTTCCCTATTCTTTCCCCCACCATCTCCAAAAAAAGAAAAGAAAAAGAGACACCCTGGAGAGAAAGTAGAGTGTATTGGTTTCCTAGGGCTACCATAATAAATTATTACAAAGTTGGTGGTTTAAAACATAGAAATTTGTTCTCTCAAAGTCTAGAGATGAAAAGTGTCAAAATCAGACACTTCCTCTGAAGGTGGTTAGACAAATCCCTTCCTTGCTTCTTCCTAATTTCTGGTTCCTGGTGGCAATCCTTGGCATTGCTTTACTTATAGCTACATCATTCCAATTACTACTTCTACGTTGACATGGCTCTCTTTTCTCCATTTTCATATTTCCAAACTTCTCTCTCTTTCTAAGTACACCAGTTGCTGGATTTAGGATCCACTAGATCCCAGTAAAATCTCATCTTAACTTGAATATATTTTCAAAGACTCTAAGTATGTTCATATTCACAAGTAACAGGGGTTAAGACTTCATCATATCTCTTGGAAGGATACAATTGAACCCACCACAACAAACGACTACTATTCTCATAGAGTGCAGATGAGAATACAAAATAATACAACCATTTTGCAAAACAATCTGGCAGGATTTTATAATGTCAAACATACACTCCCCATACATGCACACTCCCATGTGTAATGGAGCAAATGTTAGTGTCTGCCAGGAGATAATTAGGTGGTGAGGGTAGACCCCTCCAGAAGGCAATTAGTGAAAGGAGCCCCAGAGGGCCCTCCTGTCCTCCTTCCACCATGTGAGGACACAGAACGAAGCTGGCTGTTTGCAACCTAGAAGAGGGATCTTACTAAAACCTGACCACTTGGAGACATTCTGTAAAAGGAAAAACCATAAAGAGAGAGAACATATTAGTAATTTTCATGTTTGGAATGGGAGGAGGGTTTCACTATAAAAGGGTCACACAAGAAAGCTTTTTAAGGTAATAAAATGGTTCTGTATCCTGATTGGAGTACTGGTAGGTAGTTATACAAACCTAGATATAGCTTAAAATCATAAAACTATACACCAGTAAACGTTCGACTTTACTGTAAATAAATTTAAGACATAATTTAAGAAACATATGTCAAGATACCACTATATACCCATTAGACAGCTAAAATTTAAAAAGCCAACAGCATCATATACTGGCAAGGATATGGACCAGCTTGAACTCTCCACATACGGTCCAATCACTTCAGAAAGCTATTTGGTGGTTTCTTATAAAATAAAATAAAGATCTACCTCATGACTCATCAGAAAAGACTTGTACAAAAAATGTCCAAAGCAATTTCATTTGTCACACCCCCCAAACTAGAAATAACAATCTGTTAACAGGTGGAAAAGCAGATTGTAGTGTATCTGTGTAATGGAATACTGCTTAGCAGTAAGAAATAAGTTATTAAAACCTTACAATTACATGTGTAAATCTTAAAAAGATACTGAGTAAAATAAACTGAACTCAGTTATGAATACTCTGGGTGATTTCACATATAAATAGTCTTTGAACAGGCAGAGCTAACGTATGGTCCTGGAAAACAAAGCTTAGGTTTCCTCTGAGGAATGGAGGCTGATTGGAAAGAGGCATGTAGGAACTTTGCAGGGTGATGGAAATGTTCTGTGTCTATTTATTAGATGGGATGGTAGTTTCATGTGTCTAACTTATCAAAACATGAGTCAAATATTAAAACTCATTGAAATTTAATGTAATTATTTAGGGATTTCACTATATAATAGTCCCCTCTTATCCACAAGGTATGCATTTCAAGACCCCCAGAGGGTGTTGAAACCATAGATGGTACCAAATCCTAAACATACTGTTTTGTTCTACAAATACATACCTACAATAAAGTTTAATTTATAAACTAGGCACAGTAACAGATTAACAAAAATAACTAATGATAAAACAAAACAATTATGACCATATACCCTAATAAAAGTTATGTGAATATAGGCTCCTGCCACATGCTGTCTTGCAGAATATCTTATTGTACTTGACTCAACTATTTTTGGACCATGTTTGACTTTGGGTAAGTGAAACCATGAAAAATGAAACTGCAGATAAGGGGAGACAGCTGTATGTACATTTTACCTCGATAGCAAATATATAATTCATGTGCAGCCCCTAGAAACAGTGCCTTGGACATAATAAGCATTCACTTTACCTTAACTACCTTGTTGGGGTAATTTAAGTGTACTCCTGCCACATTCACAAGTGAGATATGTGAAGTCCTGAGGAAAGCTATGTGGTCTCTTTACCTTTACATTCCCATTCAGTTGTAGCATAGTGCTAACTCTCAAAATGTTGTTTGTAGATAGACTGGCCCTACTGGCCCAAGGCAGCCACACCCGAACCCTTTCTCCCTCTCCTCCTTCTCCTCTCCTCCTAAGACAAAAAAGATACAAAGGATCTAGTTCGCCCACCCCCCAAGTTCCTGCCAAAGGACCCCAACTTTCTGGACAAGCTATGGAATTTGCCCACACCCGAATGCCCCATATAAAGGGGTCCCTAATGGCCCTGGGAGGCAGACGCCACCTTTGCACTGCCCAGGTGGGTCATCCCCCCCTTTCAATAAACCTGGCCTGACATATCTGCTCTGGTCTCCTCCCTGGGTGCCACCATTTACACCTTTTAAGCTCAATGAAGGAATGGGTTCAATCCATGCAACGTCAGAATTGTGTGAGGGTCTTTCATCCTCTTTTCACTCCAGGCATGACACTCCTCCCTCCTTCTTAGCCTCTTTGTATGAAGCCACCTAGGGCTTCTGGTTGGTACTTTCACAAAAGCAGGGCAATCATCATTTTCAAGGGAAAGCTATTCCATTTTTGTCCAGATTATGTTGAGCAAAAAAAAAATCTTTCTACATTTACCTTTAAACCTACCGGGAGAACTCAGAGCACTATTATAATCTCTTCCACATGCTATTTGTCGCCATGGAAGGGGGCTGGGACTAGAATGAGACTCTGGCCTTAGCTACAGAATTTAATGGGGAGACAAAAACCTCCAGGGATCAAAATAAATAATATTTTAATGCAATATTTTAAGAAATCAAATCAGCAAACTACAGCCCACCAGGGCAAACCTCAAAAAGCTTTAAGAAGATTTTCTCTTAGGGTTGAACCATAGGATTGCATTTCAAGCTTCACCAAACCCTAGCCTATTTTTTTAAGGGATGTTTTTGTTTGTTCTTTAACAACCCAGAAACCAAGGCCTCCTACGCAGCCATAACAAATGAATCCACCTCCCAGCATGCCCTGAAGGCTGCTTTTCCATCAAGGGAATACCACTCAGTCTTCTAGTGACAAATTAGCCTGGAGGATTAGATTTTGCCTTTTCTAAAAGTGACAAACAGACCTCCTGGAGCAAAGATGTACTTAACCAGCTGTGATCTTACCTGACCAGTTCAGGAGAAACAAAAGATGAAACAGGAGTTTAAAATCAAGACTGCAGCTGGGGGCTTTACCATCACCCATTGTTTTATTTTCTCATTTCATTCATAAAAATCTAAAGCTCTAAAACTTCCCTCCCCTGAAGAACTACCGTTTCTTTAGTACCAGGTACCGTGCTTGGTACTCATCTTTTATATTTTGCAAACTTCACAATAGCCTTGCAAAGGAAGCCATGTTATTTACTTTTGACTCTTTGAGATTCAGAGATATAAAGTATTTAGCCCCAGGTAACACAGTTAATTTTGGTGGTAAGACTGAGACTGAAATCTATTTTCTTCTGAAGTCAAAGTACACTTTTCAACCTGCACCCGCCCCCCCCCCCACAGTCCTGGACCTAGTTCCATTGCAATAATTCCCTAACTTCATTCGTTCCTGATTATCTTGATTTTTGTCATATCCTTGTACTATTACTATAACCTGACTATTCTGTACATAATAAGACTTTTTCACAAAGCAACTCACTCTTACTTAAATTTTGAATAAAAGTTAGGCAAAGTTTTAAAGAAACTTTGCATCAATTCTTGAATTGAAAATGAATCTCGCTTCTCACATGTATAAACTATATACAATAAAAAGAAAACAAATCCTAAAGCCTAGCCAGGCATCTTGCCTATTCAAACAATGTGAACTCAAGCCACTCCGTTCTTCTAAAAAGGGAAACTAGAAAATTGTAGAGAGAGTTAAAGTCGGATTAGAATCCAACAGAATCTTTTCCTTTGATACAATCAAAAGTCAGATGAACTTTGGGTACCAGACACAACTACAAGATGGACTCTACGTAACAAATTCAAATATTCTGACCTGGTTATTTGTACCCTCACATTAACCTGAAATAAAAGAAAAAAAAAGTAAACAGAAAAAAAAGGTCAGAAGAGGAAAATTAATAACAATTCATTTCTCAGAGCTCAAATCAACGTTACCTAAGTCTGTGTCTTAGTGATACCAAGATTCCCCTGAGTACCACCAATGGCTGGTGTTTCTTACACTCTAAGAATCTTTTAGAAGATCATCCAGTGTCTTACCCACAGCCCATTACCTCTCAGTCACCATGTTAATATCCATCTTTAGGGCCACAGAGAGTATGGTCTCTACCATGGACCAGCTAGAGGATGTGAAGCAAAGCCGATCAACTTTCTCAATTTCAGTTATCTCATCTGTTAAGAAGAGAATGAGTCTTCCTTTTTGCTATAATTCCTTCCCAATTTAAAATTCTCTGAATTTCATCTTATCTTGCTTGTGTCTGTTATTTTCCCCAAATTCAATTAACTTTTATTGTTGTGAATTAAAGCTCTATTGCCCCTGAATTTGCCATTGGTGCAAACAAGTATGATATGTAATGTTCAATGGTAAGATTTGCAAACCTTGATAATGATCAGTCTATCCAACTGCTTAGATTATTACTTACTAAAAGTTCTTTGAGTATATATTCAATATTTAATTCAAATGTGATAGAGATAAATAGCCCAGAGCCAAACAAATGAATTCTAGACTAGCTCTTACCCCTACATGCTGTGGAACCTTGGACAAGTATCTTCTCTCCTTGACCCTGGGTCCTTATCTATAAACCTGGATGAATAATTTTTATCCTCTCTTACATTACAGGGTTGTCATGGGGATAAAATGATCTCATCGATGAGAAAATGCTTGAAAAAACATCACCCAGGTTCAGTGTGTCATAGGATTATTCTTACTGTCAAATGAGATAAGAGAAGTGAGGGCACTTTGATAGTTTTATACAAACTGTCAGTTGACCTTATGCAAGTCAATCATTCTTTCTTGGTCTGCTTTCTCATCTGAATGATAAGTCCACTTAGGCACCTTTCATCACTGAAATTCTCTGGTTCTGGGATTGATTTATTGTCAAGTATGATTACTGTTACCCCATCAGTCAGAATCACAGAAAAATAGATAATAAAGAAGGACCAGTGTCCAAGACAGAAGAAGCACTAGGATTTGAGGCAAATGTCCTGGGTCTGTTCTTCCGGTTTGCTGCTCCTTAGGTTTGTGGCCGTAGGCAAGTTCCCTCCCCTTTCAAAGTCACAATATCCTCAGGAGAGAAAAAAAGAACTGGGTTAAGTTAACACAGAGCAGCCTTTACTGTTTATATTTGCCTCCTTCTTCTGTAATTAACTCCCCAGTACTCCTCTGCGGAATTATCCCTGACCCATGAGGTACACGTGACACTGATCCCATTCCCTAGAGTTCCGTGGAACTCAGAGGCAGGGCCCTGGCCAGTGAGTTGGTCCCATTTTCTTGGCTGTAGTGATTAACTCAGGGTTGGACACAGACACGCCCAGATTGGTCCTATGAAACTGTATCCTATGCTTTTCTGGAGTTATTAAGAAAGAAAGCTCCTCACTACCAACTGCATTGCAAGCTGTAGAGATGATACAAGTCTGAGGCCCTCTGTCTCCTACATGAGAAGAGGCTTCCTAAGAATGCAACCAACTCGGAGGAAAGAAACAGTAGTGGAGGTCCCTGATATCATCTGGGCTCTTGGATGCAGCCCCATAGGGGGATGAGGGGAGTCTGGACCTCTTTCTGAAATGCAAAAGAGGTGTTTTTAAGAGTCAGGGGTCTCTTGACCTTAATCACTCCTAGGATAAGGAACAAAACTCAAATGCCTAAAAGTGGGTGGGAAAGCAGAGAGGACTTTAGACAACTAAGGAGATTTTCTACATTTAAAGAAGACAGCACAGTTAAACCTTTGATGATGACCATGATGCAAGCCCAAGAATGCCAGACATTTTGGGGTTTTTTAATTAAATCATAACTGTGTACATTAATGCATTTATGGGTACAATGTGTTGATTTGATATACATATGGAAAGTTTACATCAAACTTGTTAACATAACCATCACCTCACTTATTTATTTGTTGTGGTAAGATATTTATACTTCACTCTTAATAGTTTTGAATTTTTTTTTTTAAGAGAAGCCAAACGCATGAATTTTTATGTGAAAATGTCTTGATTTCAGTTCTTGGTAACTAATCCCACAAAATGTTAAAGCACCTTTAAGCCAGGAAATATATACTGATCATCAAACGAAATTCAAAATGTGAACCACAGTTGTATCTCTTCCTCTCTGAGATTCATCAGAGGGTCTCTGAGTTCCTCAGCATCATAAGACAAATGTAATGTATAAATGTACACATGTGTTTTTCTGGGGAAAGGCTCAGAGTTTTCAATTAGAGTTTATTTAGGGTCTCCAATAATCCAGAAAAGGTTAAAAATATCTGTTCCATCAAGAGAATATTACCCCAGAAGTGTTAGTGAGGGATACTCTATGAATGTATTTTGATTTTATTGGGACACTCTCTCTTCAATATTCTCCTCTTTCAAAACTGAAAGGTCATTTCCCACCTGTCTTGTGTCCCTCATTCTCCTCCCAATGAGGAAAGAACATTACATTATCATCAATATTTACTGTGCTCAGCCAGAAGAGAAATAAAATGTTCATGGGCCATTAATCCAGCTTTTACCCTCTGCAGAATTTACCTCTGCTTACCCTGCGACAAAGCCAGGCTAACACTGCATTCACTGTTCTCTGCCAGATCCTGAAATATGGGGCTCAGGGTGGGGAAGAAGGAATATTCTGTTTGGGTCTCATCTTCTCATCTCTATTCCCACTGTGCAGTGTAGTGGCCAGCATACAATCTTCAAAAAATAAACAAAAATTAAAAATAAAAATAAAGAAATGATTTACTAAAATCCTATTGAAACCATGACTGATAGTAAGATTCTTGGGGCTATGGGGAGATGTTTCCGCTACCTTCAGTTTATTGCATATATTCTACCAATTCCCAGGCCTAGCTGAATAAAGAGATATAGAAAGAGAGTTGTAGATTTTTTTTTCCTTACTAGCATCTAAATTGATCTTTGAACTAAATAACTTTCTGCTCCTATGTCCATAAAGTCAACCTCCAGAGTGAGGGTTCTATTAGTCTAAAACAATGCCCCTCTTCTACCCCCCAAATACACCATTTACTTTTTTATTTATATCACAACAATTCCACTGCCTGTCATTTTCCTGTTCACATACTTGTTTATTTTCAGTATTGCCCTCCAGAATGTATTATACCCCATTCTGGTTTTCACATCTTAAGAGTAACATAGACTTAATGTGTCCATAGGGTATTTGGGAGATGAAAAGAAAGGAAACAGCAGGTTATTTAAAATGGCTGGAAAAATTTATACCATTCAGCCTGAAAATGAGAGAGCTCAGAGTAAGACTGACTTTAAATGTAGGAAGAACTGCCCCATAGACAAGAATTTCATTTTCATACTGAAGGGATTCAGGAGACAACAATAACCAAAGTCATAAAACTCAGGAACAAAAGATTCCATCTCAGGTGCAGGAAGAATTCTCCAACCATTTGAAATGTCTGTTCTGGGAAGGGGCTTCTTTGGAAAGCAGTGAGTCCTCATCAGAAGAGGTCTTCAATTTAAGACAAGATGACTATCTGTCAGAAGTAAGGTTGGAGCAATTTTCATCAAGGGTGGTGCTGGCTGTGTCAGGTCAGCGCCCTTCTGCAGATCTACCGCTATATAAGCTTGAGAATCAGCAGCCTTTTCCCATTCAACACTAACATTTTGCTTGTCCCCTTGTTTCCCTTCTCTTCCTTCAGCTTGAGGAAAAGGAGTGGGAGCCGAAGCCGCCTTTAACTTCACCAGTCTCCCCTGTTGAGTGGCGCAGGGAGAGTGCAAAAATCAACTTTGAGAACTTGGGGTTCACACAGTAAGTAGAAGAGCCTCATTTTTCTCTGAACCATGAAGGTATCAAGTTATTCCTTGCCAGAAACCAATTTAAAGTCAAGCTAAATCTAAACCCTTATTCTTCTTTACTTGGTAACCTTGGAGAGGTTGGCTCTCTGAGCTTCAGTTTCTTCATCTGTGCAAAGGGAAATGACCAAGATACCTACGCCACACACAACTGTGATAAGGATTGAGCGAGATGAATCACACATAGAGAACATTAAACCACTAAGCTAATGTGTTAGTATCATTATTATTATTATCATTATCTCATGAAAACCACAACAAGGGCCTGAAGATATTGTGGCCATGAAAAAAACAGCAAACATTAGAAATGAGTTTTAGTACCAGCCCTGCCATTTGTTTACTGTATTATCTTGAAAATCACTTAACTTTTTAGCATCTTTGTTTTGTCATGTGGCTGGCTGGCTGGCTGGATGGATGGATATAGAGATATAGAAATAAAATGCATTTTACTCTTTCCCCAACTACTCCGCAGGGGGAATTATCAAATTCAAATGAAATCATAGCTGAGATGTTTTCTGTACAAATAGAAAAATAATAAATTTTATATATGAAGACACAGATGCCTAATGAGAGACCCTAAGTAACTAAGCAAACAAGCATCTTACAGTTCATGAAGTACTTTATTCTCCATTAGCACAGTCAACCCAGTGGCAAAAAAAAAAAATCTATATTTTACAAGTGAGTGAAAACAAACTCCATTTTTTAAATTTATTTTTTATTAAGTCATATACACATAGATCATGAATACATTTATGCATATGTGGGATACAATGTGTTGATTTTTTAAAAAATAATCTGACATGGTTACATCAAACCAATCAACACAGCTTTTGCCTCATTTACTTCCTTATTGTGCTAAGATATTGCGTTTCAATCTCTTCTGTTTGCTAGAAAGCTAAGACTGCAATGGTACCCCTGCCCAGCCCCCGGAGGGTCCTCTTTGTACTTGCTCATTGTGTTCCTTGAAGGAATTAGGGAGTGCTATTGTCATTTTGAAGGAATTAGGGAGTGCTATTGTCATTTTGGATGGACCATTTTTGGTTGTGCAGGGCAAAATTGTTCTGTAAGGTACCACGTCAGGAGCAGGAAGAATTCCTGGCCCACTTATTAACAGGCAGCGGTGTCCCTCCCCTCCATTGTGACCAATCAAATGCCCCTCTGAACTAAATGTCCCCTGGAGGAAAAGGCAATAGGACCACTGTTAGGAAAGGGATCATAGGAATGGCTGGCAGTCATTTCAAGATCTTCCCTGCAGGGCCCTTGCTTATGGGAACATCCTTATCCCTTCAACCCCATCTCCCTCTCTACTCACCCACTCTACAAATACTCACTCAAGAGTTACCCTGCACCTGGAACTACTATAAAGACAAAGGACGGAACAGTGAGCAAGAAGGACAAGATTCCTGTCCTTTGGAATGTTCCAGTCAGGTCAAGAAAGTCAGACAAAAATAAAGTAAACCAATAAGTACATAATTTCAGATAATGCTATGCATCAGAAAAAGTAAAGGAAGGAAAAGAGCGAGCTGAGAAAGGGGAGGCAAGTGCAAACAACGGGTGATCAGAAGATGCCTCTCTGCAGAGGGAACCTATGAGTCAGGGAATCAGCCACACAAAGAGTTGGCAAAGAGACTCTCAGGAGAGAGAAGAGCAAGCACAAAAGACAGGAAGCAAGAATAGCCCGGCCTGTCCAAGGAACAGCAAAAAGGACATTGTAGGCAGAACAAAGTAAGCAAGACAGAGGGGACAGGGATGAGGGTAGAGATGCCAGCAAGAGCCAGATCATGGAGGTCCCCATGATTTGCCAGACTATTTCACACCCCTACCCCTTTGCCCTAGTTGTTCCATCTGTATGGAACGCCCTTCCCATTCTCACCTCCTAGAAAACTCCTGTGCAAACTCTGATGCAAAAATCCCAAGCAAAGGTGGTTTTTAATTTCCTCTGTAAAGCTTCTCCTGGTTTCCCTAGGTTATAACCGCTCCCTGGTTTCTGATTTCTACTATACCTTATATATGTCATGCATCACGGTGAAGAGACCTGGCTTTGGAGCCAAACCACCAGATTCATACTAACTCTGTATCCCTGGGCAAGCCACTTAACTTTGCTGGGCTTCAGTGTCCTCCTCTTCAAAACTGGGAGAGGGGGTATACTATCCCTGGGAAATGTTGGGATGGTATGAAGACGGAATAAGCTAAACTTGTATAAGTGCTTACAACAGTGCTTTGCACATAGTAAGTGCCCAATTGTTTAAAAAAAAAACACCACAAAATGTATTTTTTCATGTCTATCTCCTCAAGTAAATTCTAATATCCCTTGAAGGCATGACATGAGTCACATCTTGAACATGTGCCCTCCATAACTAAAATCATTCCTGAAACATAGAAGATGCTCAGTAAAGATGGTAGAAGGGAAGGAGAGAAAGAAAAAGAAAGAAAGGTAAAGTATTGGAAAGCAAGGGATGTAAAGCTTCACATTTTTCAAAGTGTTTTGACATCATTTTGCTCATTCATATTCATAGAAACTCAGTATACCTGCAGAGTAAGATTTACTTATCCCATTTCATAGATAGGAAAACTGAGTCCCAGAGAGATGAATGATTAAGTGGACGGGACTCTCCCCATTCAGTGGCTACATCTAAATCACAAGATAACTTTATCCTCAACATGTTGGTGATAAAAACAACCATAGGAATCCTGCTTGAAGAAAGATTTATGTTTATGAAATACTTCAAAATTAACACTTATTGAAGCTTTACAACATCCCACTGAGATGCTCAAAGTTAACTCTTTCCACTTTCTAGAGGAGGAGGCTGGAGCCCAGAAAGCTTGTGCCTCCCATGTAGTTGGCGTGAGCACTGGAATGAAAACCCAGAGTTCTTGGATCCCAGTCCATCCAGTGTCCCTCTGCACCAACACACTTCCCTTAGGCATGTTTCAGGGGGCAGGGCCTCAGTTTGTTTGGACCCTGCTTCCCTGACAGTACAGGCCTCTTTCCTCAGTACCTACAGTCCACAACCATTAAGAAAGAAGAAAAATATTCACTGTGCAACAAATATCTGGGTGATATTTAAAAACAGTCAGAACTGTGTTCCTGAGCCAATTTCTATTCTAGGCACAGCCAGTGACTCACTGGCGACCTTGGACAAAAAAGAAGTAACCTTTATTTCTCTGACAAGCTTCTATTTCTCAGAAACCCAGAGCCACACGCCATGCAGTTTCTGACAGATTTCGCCAGTATCTAAAGTCTATAAGAACCCTCCAGAGATCATGGATCCAGCCCCTCCAAATTTCGAAAAAATTTGATAAATCTATTTAAGGCTGAAGTCAACAAGCTGCAAATGAGACCTCAGCCTGTTAAGTCTATTGAACTAATGAAGAGTGGGCATATGACCAGAGCACACCTCATGATTCTGAGTGCAGTACTGATAGCAGATTCACCTGACAGCTTCTCTGCTAGGTATGCTCAGAAGGAAGTATACAGAATATATACTTCTAAATACCAACGGATCACATGCCACAGAGCCCAGTACTGGGTCAATAGGTGCAATTTACAGGAAAAAGAATCAAAAAAATTGACTTTATTTGTCCCTTTCTCTGTATGTGAAATAACTGCCCCAATATAAAATACTGTAGGCATGCAGAACATGCCTTCAACTGTTCAACCAATATTAATTGAATGTCTATTGCACCAAGTATGGGGTTAGGTGCCTGGCAGATAGCTTTGAACAAGGCAGTGTCTGCCCTCTTAGAGCTTATAATCTAATAGAACAGGCAGATATTAAACAGGCAATCACACAGATAATCTTGACATATAATCGGCCTATATGCTGTGAAGTACAGGAGGTAGGAGAGTTTGTAACAGGAGACCTCCTCGAGTCGAGAGGATCAAGAAAGGCTTCCCTGAGAAAGTGACATTTAAGCTAAGCCCAGAAAAATAAGGTGGAAGGGGGAAAGAACTTTCCAAGCAAAGGGAAGAGCAGGTTCAAAGACCCTGAGGCACACAAAAGCATGGAACACTTGAGAAATTGAAAGCATAACCTTCTGCCTGGTAAACAGGGTAAGGGCAAGGAAGGAGGTGAGCTGACGGCAAAGCTGGGCCCAGAGTGAGACTGAGCAGGTCACGGAATTTGGGCTTTAACTGTGCCTTTAACTGTGCCTTCCCAGGGAACCCCCACCCTGTATGGAAATATTTGAAGGAGCCAGGCACTGAGCCCACCTTGGTGTACTCCTAGGGAGTGATCAGTGGTTGGCCAGCCCAAGGGCAGAATATAGAGGAAACATAATAAATGCCCAGTATCCTTTTACTACACCAGAGAAAAACAAAGTACCCTCTGCAATGGCTTGGCCTAGTAAGAGCCTTTATATACACCCACTCAGTGATATACAACCCAAATGCTCCACAATCCATGGAACCAGTCAGCCAAGCACATCTTTCTTGATACTTTTGCTTTCATTTCCCAGTCCCCAAAGACACAGAGATATTTTACTTCTACTTGACTTTTAATGGCAATTGCAGAAGATCAGAGCAGGAAAGAATCTTCTTCTTATCCAAGAATCTTAGATAATTGAAAATGATGATTTCACAGAGCAGCAAATGCATGTATGTGTGTGTGTGTTTATATATATATATACACACACATATATGGCATGTGAATTTATATGTGTGTCTATATGAATGAAAATATTTAATAATTGTCATTCCAAATAAGAGATTGGCCTAGTATCATTAGATATTTATTTTATCAAATAAGGACATTTTTAAATCAAAACCCAAAAGTAATTCCATCTATATGTCACCATCATTTAATATCGAAGATAGAAAGAACATTCTGATCAGAAATTTTAAGAGAAAAAGGATGTAATCTTGAATTAAGAACAGTAGTTTCTGAGAAAGAGGGCATAAACATTTATACCAACATTCTCACCATATGCAGACAGATCAGCTCTGGGAACCACTGGCCTAGAGCCCTGCTGTCCAATATAGTAGCCCCGGGACACATGTGGCTCTTGAAAGCTTGAAATGTGGAGAATTGGAGTTAAGATGTGCTGCAAAATACACACGAGATTTCAAACATTCACTATAGAAAAAATTATAAAATATTTCATTGGCAATCATATATATTGGTTGCATATTAAAACCATATTTGAATATACTGGGTTAAAAAAATTATTAAAATTAATTACAGCTGTTCATTTTTAATTCTTTAATGTAGCCACTGGAAAATTTAAGATTACCCATGAGGTTCATTTTGTATTTCTGTTAAACAGAGCTGGCCTAGAACAATTCTCTCATCATATAGGTAGAGAAATTCACAGAGAATCTTTGCACAAAGCACAAAACAAAACAACTATGCTGGCAGTGGGATGTAGATGTGATTGAAAAAGCAGCAAATGGAAACCACAAAACAAGGTTCTGATCTTTCCTTGGCTTCACATTTACTAAGTGAGCTGAGGCAAATGGCTCTCCCTTGCTGGGCCTCAGTCTCCTCACCTCTAAAATGAGAGATTGGGGAGGGGACAGGATCTGAGGACCCTGACAGCTCTGGCACTCTGATCTTCTCGCCCTCCTGCCTCTGGGAAGGCCATCACTCACACTGCCCAGGATTGGAGGCTAATTTTCTGCCTTCAGAAGGATCTCCAGAGAAGGAGCCCTAGAGAAGCCTGTAGCTGACTCATGTCAGAGTGTCACAATATTGATGATGGTCCCTGAGAACACAGAAGCCGCCTGCCTCAGAGCTGAATGTATAATTGTGTAATGTGAGCGCTTGTCGAGCTAAAGCTGTCAGTCTTGTTCCTCAGCACTGAGCTCTGCTTTGACTAAAGAAGCTCTTTGGTAAGAAAATGAAAAAAATTTATTTATTGAGCATGTACTCTGTACCGAAGACTGGGCACAGACTCTGTACTTTGTTATAGGTTGAATAATAAGTGTTCCCTAAACAAAGTATAGGGAAGACCTAACCCCGAAAGGTCAGACTGTGACCTTATTTGGAAACAGAGCCTCTACAGAGATCATGAAGTTAAAATGATGTAATTAGAGTGGGCTCTAATCCAATGACTGCTGTCCTTTTACAAAGGGGAATTTGGACATGGGGACAGCCTAACACAGAGATATCCCTGTGTGAAGACATAGGGAGAAGATGGCCATGTAACTGGAGTGATGCATGTACAATGAGCCAAGATTGATAAAGATCAGTAGCAAACTCCAGAAGTTACAAGAGGTGGAGAAGAATTCTCCCCTGCAGTCATCTAAAGGAACGTGGCCCTGCCACCACCTTGAGTTTAGACTTTGGGCCTCCACAACTCTAAGATAATTCATTTGTCTTGTTTAAAGCCACCCAGTGTGTGGTACTTTGTTATAGCAACCCCAGAAATTTCATACATATTTGTCAACCCATTATCTGTTGTAATCCTCACAATCACACTATGAGGTTGGCATTACCATGATGGCTTCCTTTGCTGGTGGGTAAAAGAGAGCAGCTAACTTCCCCAGATAATGAAGTTGTGTATGTGAGAGCCACAGCTGAGCCAAGTCATGCCTACTTTGAGCTCTTCTGCTCTGCTGCCCTGGTAGAGGGGAATGAACATGAGATGAAAGGACCTCAAAAGCACTGATCTTCCCTGTGTGGTCCTGGTAAAGTCACTTCACCTTGTAGGCCAAAAGAAATGATGGATGATCACAACAAGATCTGAAATAAATTAATGATAAATAGGTTGAGATGCTCTTGGTTAATTAAATGTGATAAGTAAGAAAGAAACAAATAAAAATCAGATTGTTCTCAGGTTTCTTAGTAGCCAGTAAATGAATATCAACTACCACAAGGACCACCACTGCTATCCACCATGACCACTTCAACCTCCCCACCAACACCATGGCCCTGCCTACCAGTTCCTTAAGCTTCTTATTCCTACCCCCAGCCCCCATACTTACTGATGGTTTATTATGTCCCAGGTAGAATCCCCATCTTACAGATGAATAAATGGAGGCTTGGGCAGGTTAAAAAGAAGCAGTTCACATAGCTAACAAAATAATAACTTACCGAAGAAGAAATTCAAAATTTGTTGCTATTCCTCACATAAACCTCCTCATTATTTCTCCCTGGGATTGAGATTGAGAAAGATATTTCATGCCCAAAGGAGAAGAGACACGCTGACCTGGACAGTTAAATTCCAGTACCTCACATGGTGTCCAGAGCCAGTGAGTGAAGCGGTCCAAAGTCTATAGTGGGCTGCAACGCAAACAGCCAGGCTCTTCCTTCTCTACCTCACTGCACACAGCCACAGTCTGACTGACTCTGCTCTTTCTCCCAATAGTCTAGAAAAAAGCACTTTTTCTTTTTCTCTTTTTGCATTTACAGAACGTCTAGAACCTAGCCTATGAAAGTCTAGGGCAAGTGACAAATTCTCATTTTCACTCATATTCTCTCTTTCCCCTGCCCACATCCCCTCCTTTGTATGTACCTAGTCATATTAGAGTGGAGTTTCCATTTTGAATTTTGGATTAGAAAAAGAGCAGAACTTTCAAATTACCTGATTTTAATACCACGTAAATTCATCCATGAATAGAGGAACCCTCCATAAACCCAGCTTAATTTACTTTTGGCTCTATACCAGGACAACAGCTGATAATTTGATTATTCCCTTTGCTTGGCATAGATTTCCTTGGTGGACCATATAGGAACTAGTAGAAGAGTCTGACAACAGAATTCTACTTTTCCCACATAACTAAATATCACCATATTATTATACAAATCCCTATCTGACTTCTAGTAATGATTTATTCATAGAGACAGGAAACATACTAAAATGAGTAATTCTGATGATAGGTGATAATGTGAATAGAGGTTAAGCTTAATTCTGAGAGGCCAGAAGGCATCCACTGGGAATCTGAATAAACAGGAGCTCAAGAATTATAGGCTGGAAATATAGACTTGACTATGTGTATATAGATGGGGACATACATCATATAAGAAGGCTCCAATTAATAAGGAAAATGTATATAATGACAAGGCAAAAGCTATAAGGACGTATTCCGAAGATTCAGCTTTTGAGTCTCATTTTTATTATCTGTAAAATGGAGTTGAAAATAGTTCCCTTCCAACATTATTTCTGAGAATGTAAATTAGTATAGCCATTATGGAAGACAGCATTTTTTATTTAAAAGAATTAAATCTACAACTACCATATGATCCAGCAATTCTATCGCTGGCTATATATCCAAAGGACATAAAATCAGTATGTCAAAGAGATATCTGCACTCCCTTGATCATTGCAGCATTATTCACAGTAGCCCTGATATGGAATTAATGAGAGTATTCATCAAAGTATAAATGAAATACTATTCAGCCTGCATGAAGAAGAAAATCCCACCATATGGGGCAACATGGTTAAAACTAGAGGATAATAGCTTAGGAAAACATGAATACTGTATGATCTTACTAATATGCAGAATCTAAAAAAGTCATATTTACAGAAACAGAGGAAAAAATAGTGGTTACCAGGGGCTGCCATGGGTTGGGGGTGGGATAAAGATTGGGAAGATGTTAGTCAAAGAATACAAACTGCCATTTATATAAAGGAATGACAAGCGGTCTATCTTACAACATGGTGACTACAGTTAATTATAATGTATTATACACTGGCAAATTGCTAAGACAATAGATTTTACATGTTCTCACCACAAAACAAAATATGTGAGGTAAGATAAGTATTAATTAGCTTATTTTAGCCATTACACAATATGCACATATTTAAAAACATCATGTTGTACACCATGAAATGAATATAATTCTTGTTAATTAAAAAACTTACACACTCAAACCCCATTTTGCTGCTCTTTAGTTTAATGCCCCTTATAGGTATTATATTTGTATATTACAGATTTGTGGTATCCCAGTATCAAGCAAATCTATTGACGCCATTTTTCCAACATCATGTACTTGCTTCTTGTCTCTGTGTCACATTCTGGCACTTCTTGAAATATTTCAAAATATATCTATTCTGGTTACCTTTGAAATTCCTATTATAATTGGTTTGAGGCACCATAAACTACACACATAGAAAACAGCAAACCTAATTTTAAAATGTTTTATGTATTCTAACTGCTTCACCAACCAGTTCTTCCTCTATCTCTCTTCCTCTTGTCAGGCTTCCCTATTCCCCGAGACACAACAATATTGAAATTGGATTGCACCAGTTAGTAACCCTACCATGGCCTCTAAGGGTTAAAATGAAAGGAAGTGTTACCTGTCTCTTTCTTTAAATTAAAAGCTAGAAATACTTAAGCTTAGTGGGCAAGGCCTGTCCAAAGGTAAGATAGCCTGAACGTTCGCTCTCTTGTGTGAAACAGTTAGCCAAGTTATAAGTGCAAAGAAAACATTCTTAAATGAAATTTGTGAACACACCAATGATAAGAAAGCACAGCCTATTTCTGACATAAAGTTTGAATGGTCTAGCTAAGAGATCAAACCAGTCACAACATTATCATAAGTCAAAGCCTGATACAGAGCAAAGCCCTAACTCTCTTCAACTATGTAAGCTAAGAAAGGCAAGGTTGTAAAAGAAATTTGAAAGCAGCAGGGATTGATTCATGAGAATTAAGGAAAGAAACCTTCTTCACAAAAATACAAGGTGAAGTAGTTACTGATATGGAAACTGCAGCAAGTTATCCAGAAGATCTAGCTAGGATAATTGACGTAGTAGTAGCTACACTAAACAACTTATTTCCAAGGGACAATTTCATTTAGGACTTTCATAGCTAGAGAGAAGTCAATGCCTGGCTTCAAAGCTTCAAAAGACAAGCTAATGTTTTTCTTAGAGGCTAAAGTAGCTGGTGACTTTAAGTTGAAGCCAGTGGTGATTTACCATACCAAAAGTCCAGGAGTTCTTTAAAAATATGAGAAATATTCTCTGCCTGTGTTCTAAAAATGAAATAACATAGCCTGGATATGATTTACTAAATTTTATTTTTATTTACACTGATAGTAGCTTTACTGAATATTTTAAGTCCACTGTTGAGATACTGCTCAGAAGAAAAGCTTCCCTTCAACACATGACCACTTATTGATAATACATGTCGTCACTCAAGAGCTCTGATGGACAGGTACAAGGAGATTAAAGTTATTGTCAACCCTGGTAACACACCATCCCTTCTGTAGCCCACTGATCAAGCAGTAACTTTGACTTTCAAGTCTTATGCAAGAAATACATTTCATAAGGCTATAGCTGCCACAGACAGTGATTCCTCTGATGTAGCTGGAAAAGTAGATTGAAATGAAAATGTTTTATAAAGAATTCGCCATTCTAGATGCCACTAAAAACTTTCATGATTCATAAGAGGGTGTCAAAATAGCAACATTAACAAGAGCTTGGAAGAAGTTTGATTCTAACCTTTATCAACGACCCCAAGGGATTCAAGACTTCAGTGGAGAATTAACTGAAGATATGATAGAAATAGCATAAGAACTAGAATTAGAAGTGGATCCTGAAGATGTGACTGAATTGCTACAATTTCTTGATAAAACTTAAATGAATGAGGAGCTCATTCTTATGGGTGAGCAAAGAAAGTTGTTTATTGAGATGGAATGTACACTTGGTGAAGGTGCTGTTAACAGTGATGAAATGAAAACAAAACATTTAAACTATTACATAAACCTAGTTTATAAAGCAGGAGTAGGGTTTGAGAGGACTGACTCCAATTTTGAAAGGTCTATTGATGTTGAAATGCCATCAAACAGCATTACACATTACAGCGAAATCGTTCATAAAAGAAAGAGTCAATCAATATAGCAAACTTCATTGTTATTTTAAGAAATTGTCACGGACATCCCAACCTTCAGCAATCACCACTCTGATCGGTCATCAGCCATCATCATTTAGGCAAACCCTCCACCAGTAAAAAAATTATAGTTAAATGAGGTTTCAATGATAATTAGCATCTTTTTTGTAATGACATATTTTTGATACAAAAAATTCACACATATTTGTGGAATGTATGTGATACTTTGCTACATATAAAGCATGTATAATGGTTACGTAACATGAAATATATTAATTTTTAGACATAATGCTATTGCACATGTATTAGACTATAGTATAGCATAAATATAATCTTTATATGCACTGAGAGATAAGAGTTTATATGATTTGCTTTATTGTGATATATGCTTTATTGAGGTGCTCTGGAACCAAACCTATGACAAGGTAAACCTGTAATAAACATTAATAAATACTTATCCTGTCATGGAGCAGTTGTAAGAGGTAAAGCATGCAGGCATTCAGGAGGTTCTTGCTTATAAAATGTGCTAAATAAGTATCAATAGTTAATTTTATTATTCTACTGAGATGAAAGAGAATGAACAAGGGGCAGAAACTGATAAGAAACGCAGGTAACTTGAGGAGTCACCTCTCTTGTCCCAGTGAAGCAGAGGGACAAGCCAACTTCCACCAGTGAAGACAAGGTAGTTAGATTTGAGGCTAGGAAATGGTGGTGAAAATTGGTTAAAAAAAATTGGAGGATTATTAGGCAGTAGGAGGAAGGCAGCTGAGACAGGCACCCATAAATCTTAGAACTAGGAAAATCACAGCACTGTGCAGTTTTTCTCAAACAACATTGACATTCCTGACAGGTGTCAGCCAGGGCTAAGAGTTAACAAGTTGATTGGTTAAATAACAAAGGTTTGGGAGTGGATGGCACAGATGAATAAAGAGAAGTGGTATGTTGCCCTGCAGTCCACATTTCTAGGCTAGGCAATAAAGTTAGGAGTACGCTATAACTAATGATTCAAGCACTCCATAGCAGTATTTTGAACTGGAATCTAAGGGGTAATCTCTTCCATTTCCACCTACTCAGCACTGCCTTTGTTTCTTCCCATCCTGCTTAAATTCCTTGTTTCATCCACACAAGACCGTGAGGTCCATGGAAATAGGGCAGTCCCCATATCACACACTATGCATTGTCACTCTTGTGGCATATCTTGCAATACACACTGAATAAAGAACATGAGTTCTGGTATCAGACTGCTTATGTTCAAAATCCAGCCCCTCCCCCACAATGGAGGGCCTTAGCTAAGTGGTTTAAAATCGCTAAACCTCTCTTTCCTCCTCAATTGAGCAGGGGTCTTTCTTTACAGAGAACTTGTAAGGTTTTGATAAAATAATTCCCATAAAATGCTTAGCACAGCACCTGACCATGACAAAAATTTCAGTAAATAATGTTTTTGTAATGCATACAAGGATTTTAAACCAACATGTGTTCATTTGGGGTGTTTGTACCAGGTCAGTTCTAACCCCAAAGGGAACACAGTAATCCAAAGCTAGAGGCAGAGTTCAGAGAGGAGTCAGGAACCAGGCACCACAAGCTGGAGACAGGTCTCCCCACCAAGCGTAGCTGGAGGAAAAGCTGTTTGCCAGGGCTTCTGAGCCCAGAAATCTTCTCCAACATAATTGAGAAATATGTTCCTCGTGCATTCCTAATCGGAACATAGCAGATGGCAGAGACATGTGTTTAATGAAATATGTCCATTCGATTAAGCTAGGCCATTGGGGATTTAGGGCGCCAGTGAAATTTCTGTTGCTACCTCGCCTTGTGGCAGACCAGGGAATTTTCAGAGATTTAACAAACTTGGAGAAGGAACAATTCTGGTCAAGTCTAGGAACCCAAAGCTAAGGTTGAGAGTTTCTGGCTTGAGAGTGTCTGTCTTGAAGAGATTTGGGGTCACCAGATGATGGGGTCCTGGTACAAGGAATGATGAGGCTTGACACAAAGTCTGTGTCAGGGGACTGAGGAACTCTGGGGGGAGCCCTCCCCAGTAAACCTCAGGTCCATATTTATTATCATAAAACAGGAAGAAGTAGACAAAGCTGCTTGTCCGACATTAGCACTGACTAGGGAGACATGGAGAAGGTCAGATAGAATGTCTCCACCTTTGTTTTTGCAAACCCACAGACCTTGAGCAAAACCTCTGCCTCCAGCATCAAGAGACCTTTGGAATCTAGAGAATCTTTACCATGACCATTAGGCTTGGGATTGCTACACCTTGCAAAGACATTTTCTCTAGGAAGCCAGTTTTCTGATCTCCTGCACATTTATAACTCACATCCCATTTTTGTGATTCTCTAGGTCTCTCAAGCAGGAAGCGAGTTTTATGCTAAAGATCAGAGTTCAGTTTCCCCTACATTGTGTCTTGTGTGAGTTCTGGGCATGGATAGAACATAGAATCAATCAACCAACCTGCGAGCCAGCCAAAGGGAACTGACTGAGACCCTTCACACCTGGCTGCATGCTTCTCGCTCTGTGATTTGCTTACGTCTTGGGCCCAGCTTTCATGTGGTAATGGTGATGATGATGAAGATGGTGTGTGTGTGTGTGCTCATGCACATGAATGAGCATGTGCACACGATCGCCTTTGTAAAGACTGCCCTCATAGTTCTCAGTTTTAAATGTAAAATAAAAATGTAAGCAAAAGCTTGAATTTATCTTTGTAGACAAAAAAAAGACTGCCCGGTCAGACATCACAGAAACCCTCAAGACATTTCATGTGAAGCTCTTTAATGACACACTACTTTCTAATCTGAATTATTTTTGTTCACATCTATATAGGACTTTTGTAAATTAGGCTTATCTCCTTCCTCAAAGGTGAGGCCCACAGACGTGGCTTACTCTGAACAGTGTTGGTTGTTGAGTTCAATAAGTTCCCAGGGAATGCAAGAAAGAATGACATAAGGGGTCAGAGTTCCAATTCCCCCTTTCCCTGACTTTCTGCTCAACTCCTATGACCTTCTGCCAAATAGGGAGCAGTAACAGTTCATCTGATTGTCAGAGTCTTGAAACAATTTCTCCCCTTGGATTCTGGGATACCACATGCTCCTAATTCTCTTCCAGACTCAACTTGCAGATCTTAGTCTCCATTGCTGAATCTTCTTTCTCTTCCAATTTCTAAACATTTCAGTGCTCCGGGAGTCCATCTTCATACATCTTCCTGTTTCTCCCTCTTATCATTCTCAGTGTGATCTCATTCAGTACAGTGAAAACACTATCCTGTGTTCCATATCATCCAGACCCGTAACTCTAGTTCAGACTATTCCTGTGAAATCTAGATTTAAACGTCTAACTAACTACACTATATTTGCATGGAGAAGTAACAGGCATCCCAAGTTTAATATAATTAGAACAGATCTATGGACCTTCCCACCCCTTCATGTACTATTTCCCCATTTCTCAGGTCAGAAGAAGTGATTATTTTAGCCCTCTCTTTTTCTCATTCCCCCAATTCCATCCACTGACAACTTTTCTCAGCTATGCTTCCAGAATATATCCCAAATCCTATCATCTGTCATCATCTCCTCCACTAACAGCCTGGTCCAAGTCACTCTTAACCTCTTGCCACAGAAATAGCAACCACTTCCTTAATGGTCTTCCTCTCTCCACTCTCCAAAAGTAAACTCTTCACACAGGAACATGGGCAGTACACACATCCCCACTAGAACCAGCCTGTGGCCCCAACACACTGAGAATGAAGCCTAAAATATCTTGAATGACCATAGAAAGCCTCAAGGGACCCAACCTGCCTATCTCTGCCTATCATATCCCAGCATTCTCCATGCCATTGACCACAGTGCAACCATGTGGTCCTCTTCTTGTCACTTAAACACTCTGAGACTCCCCCTGCAGTGGATCTTGTTCACTTGCTGGTCTCCATGTGGCTTATTTTTCCCCCAGTTTTTCCCATTACTTCACCTTTCCATGATTCAGGCTCATCATCATCTTTTATTCAGAGAGGTCTTCCCTGACCACCTTAGCTAAAGCAGCCTCTCTCCTGTTACTTACTGATTTTTTTCAAGGTGCTTATTGGTACCTAGATTTTCTCATATATCTGTTTACATTTTTAATCTCTGTCCAGTATAACGTAAGCTTCTGGAGGACAAGGCTCTTGTCTGTCTTATTTACTGCTATCTGTAGTGCCTGACACAGAATAGGTGACCAGTAAATCTTTGTGCAGGTAATAGACAATCAATAAATCTTTATTGTGCCTTGCTTCCCCTAATATGGCTAAAAGACAAATGCTTACACTATATTTCAATAGTCTGACCTCTCAATGTGAACACCTAATTAACTTCAACAACTTCTATCTCCATTCCATGAGCTGTGGAATCCTGCCCCTTATAACTGTTTCATCCAAGACATCTTATTCCTTCTCCTTACTGATATATCTGGGCCTGGAACTCCCTTCTGTCAGTTTTTTGCTATATTCTCTTCCATGTATTTCCAACTGGAACTTTTTGATTCTTCACTTGATTTTTTTTTTTTTGTCTTTTTTTTTCTTCACTTGATTTTTGATTAAGGTTCTAAATTGCCTTTGTTCCACCCAAAGCCTCAACTCTGAATTAATTCAACAATTGGCCTTTTCTCTGACCTCAGGGAAGATTTTTGCACTGGAAAAAATTCCAATTTAGCATCACTACAAATCCATTGTCTCTAGTGCTGCCTGGGAATTCCCCACTGGCTTCCTGTCCAGTGCTCTTCCCATGTAACACAATGAATGTTCCGAACCTTTTCTGACCTTGCAAACCACCCACTCCATAGCTACCCTGATGCTCATGCAAAGCAGGTAACTATGTGCCACCTACCAGGAGAGAGTGGAAGCCTCTGGGTTGCTCCTCTTCTGTGCCCCTATTGATTAACTCCTCTCCATTTTATTAGCAACCCTGCCTCTCTCTTAGATCCATCATGGCAGTATTTAGACAGATGAACATATCTCCAGTCTTATTTTTAAAAAATAAACTGAAATTCCCATCCTCACATGTCAGACATCTCACTTCTCCCTTCTTCCTCAGAGCCGAGCTTTGAACATGTGTCTGCACTATCTCTACTCTCCCACCTTCCACTCTCTCACCTACCCTTCACCTGATTGTCATAAGGCTTCATATTTTATTACTTCATTAAAATTACTCTTTGCCAACATCACCAATGGACTCTTTGTCACTAAATCCAGAGGACAAGTTTTATTCCATTTCTAAGATCAGTTCTTAGTATTTGTGAAACACCGAACATTTGATCATCCTTGAAATGATGCTTTTTTTAGTTTCAGTTCCACGACATTATGACCTCTCACTTTCCTCACACCTATCCAGCACTTTTCATCTAAATCTTCTTCTAAATATCCTCATCTCCATTCATCCAGTGAATTTTTGATGACCATTACAGTTTTATTCTTGGCCTCCTCTTCTCGCAACATATCTTCCTCCCTTTTTGAGAAACCTCATTTACATAACTGATAATCACATATGTGCTGGTGACCACCAAAATCCAGACTTCATCTCTCTTTCTTGAGCTCCAGATCAAATTGTTTACTGTATACTTTAAATGTCCTATTAATACCCAAACATGCTCAAAGATGCAGTCACTACTTTCCCTCTTTTTCCAAGTTTGATCTTCAACCAGTATTCATGGTCTTAGTGAATAGCATCTTCAACTCCGTAGTCTCCCAAAATGAAAACTAAGAACCATCTCCAACATCTTTAACTTGCTCACCACCCACATGGTGTCATGTTAATCTCACCATCTTATTCAATTCATCTACATAGTTCAAATCTACCCGCTGAGTTTGTACAAGCAGCTGCATTGCTGGTCATCTTCCTTCTAATTTTTCTCCTAAGCAAATCTCTTCAGTATAGCCAGATTGAGTTTTCAAAGCACAGATTTATTGGGCAGCACTTGTGGCTCAAAGGAGTAGGGTTCCGGCCCCATATACCAGAGGTGATGGGTCCAAACCAGGCCCCAGCCAAAAAACTGCTAAGTAACAATTTATTGATGACATTCCCATTCCTTGTTACTTTTTTTTAAATTGTTTTAAACTTTTGATGGCTCTTCATTGCCTTTAGAATAAATTCCCAGTTCCTTTTCATGATATATAAGGTTCTACTTTTTTTTTAATAATTTTATTGAATCATAATTGTGTACATTGGTGCAATCATGGAGCACAATGTGCTGACTTGATATACAATCTGAAATATTTTGGTCGTACTGTTAAAGATAGCCTTCATGGCATTTTCTTGATCACTATATGAAGACATTGATATTCTACATTTAATAAGTTTCACCAGTACCCTGCTAAAATGCACCATAGGGGTGATCCCAAAGAAATATGGAACGCTTCACGAATTTGTGCATCATCCTTGCACAGGGGCCATGCTAATCTTCTCCGTATCGTTCCAATTTTAGTATATGTGCTGCGGAGTGAGCACATGATTTTTTTTTTTTATAAACAAAAATAAATAAAAACACGTCAATTATTTTATGTAACCTACAATAGATAATAAAATCATCAGGTGAGTTCATATTTGTTTTTCTCTCTTCAAACTGTAGGATAATTACAAGTAATCCAGCAACCTCTCCTGCCCCAAATAAATAAGAGCTGGGGAGTATGTAGGTGGCAGAAAAATTGAATTGGGAAGGGTTAAAACTGCTCTCCTGCTATAGAAATAGTCAAAGCACTGCACGTGTCAATAGTCTCAAATTAAAGTGATTAAAAATCTCTCGGATGGGGCACCAGAGGGGCAGGACTAAAAAGCTGACATTATGGAATGGTCCCTCAAAGGGGTGGTGGGATAAAAAGTGCTTGTTCCTTCTGACTACAGATTGTGGCACAGCAAAGTTCGACAGGGTGACTGTCCAGCTGCCTGTTCAGAGATTTCGGCTCAGGAGGGAAGCTTATTTTATATCATCCAATGTGCTTTCAGGGAAACACTATTCAAGTAGTTCCAACATCAAAGGACCAGTGGCAACTGAGTATATTTTGGGGACAAAGCCTTTCTTTGGAAAGAAGCTAAAATCAGTTCCTTTCAACTCCACAGGATCTAAAAAGAAACTGATTTTAGAACCTAAGTTATCAAAAGAAGTTGCCAGTACAACTGCATGTGACAAAACAAATTTATTTTGTTGTCATTTGCTGGTCTGATATTTCTAAAGATCATCTGCTTTTTGGTTTTCATGAAAGAAGTAGTGTCATGACTCATTTTGCCTCCTTTCTACGTAACTACCTACCTCCCTTTTAAGTCGTATTACGCAGATATGAGTCGTAATAGTCAGAGAAAAGAACTCTGCTTAAACTGAGCTTTTTATCATGAAATGAATGAATGACACTAATTCTTGGTTGAACTATCAAGAGGGTCAATGTTATCAGACATTCTTGATAGATGAGAAAAATGAAGACAGAAAGGATTTTCTCCTATTTCTGGGCAACACAAGGCAGGACGCTGTTATGCTTTTCTGGAGTTTAGTACAGAATGTGTCTTATTTGTCTTCATATCATCAAGGCAGACTCAGGAATGCTGGATGAAACACGAAGATCTGAGAGTTGTAGATGGCTTACAGACCATTTAGTCTAAACTAGCATCTCACCACTGGGGAAACTGAGCCAGAGACATAAAGAGACTTTGCCCTCATGATTTGTTCCAGCAGAATGGAGGATTAGAAACTGGTTTCCTGGCTTCTAGATTCCATCCTTTAAAAAACTTGTTACACACATAAACACCCCTCTCCTCCTTGTCTATCTGGGAGGGTTTTGGTCTACACCTGTTGTCCTGGTTTACTTATTAATGGAGCCCTGTGTCACTGCCATGAGGGTCTTCATATAAATGAGAAATTTTATGGTTAACCTAATTATATAACTTCATCCTCTCTTCCCATAATTAATTAATAAGGGAGTGAAAATACTGATTTTCCTAGAAGTAGAGGGTAATCTGGGAACTGCTTTGCTGCATGACACGATCTCAGAATAGAGTACTTACAAAGAATGTTGACAAAAGAAAGCGTTTGAGTAAGTGCTTTCCTCCTCCTCTCCTTTAAGAGCATAGAGGGGAACCTCTGTGCTAACATCACTGCTACGGGGCTACTCCAGAGGAAGATGTGATTTCACTGTAAGATTAAAGAGGGTATCTGTGGACAATTGGCGCTTGATTGAGCAAGACACATTGTATTCTGACATAAATTCCTATCATGAAATTATGAATGTCTGAACTGTTAAGCTAGTGGCTGTCATTGGTAAAGTCACAAGGGGGTTGAATGAAGCCTTGTGTCTACACTTGACCCTCAGTGCACCAGGCTGCTTACCAGTGGAGTCAGACCCTGATTCATCTATCTATCTGTCTGTCTGTCTGTCTGTCTGTCTATCTATCTATCTATCTATCTATCTATCTATCTATCTATCTATCTATCTATCTATCTATCTCAGGTTGATAGCAATGTGAGTTGTTTTGGGCCAACATACTTTGAGATGGTACCATATCTTCAGTAATGTAAACTAAGTCATGGAGGAAGCAATATTTGATATGCATAATTTAACAGAATTTTTTTTCCAGGACCAGATCTTTCAGTATATTAATATGTCCACATCAATTGTCTGTTATACTTTGCCATTAAATATAACAGTATTGATTCTACAGAAAATTCATCTTTTCCTTTTGGTAGTGAAGGGAAAGAGGGAGGAGGTGTCCGGAGGTAGGGAACTTGTACTGATCTGTGCACCTGTCTGCTTGGTGTCTTTGGCATCAAGGGCACTCACGTATACCTGAAAGCATGAAGGTAGGGGCAGCCTCTGTGCCTCAGTGGTCATCCTCCCTGGATTCTACCTGATAAAGACCCATACTCTCCTTCTTACTGCGTGTTCCTGTCCCTCTGTGAGCGTGCACCATGCTTGAATACAGAGGAGGACACGTAGTCTCTGATCTTGCTTCCTAGACATTAGCTTTAAGTAATGGTCTCTAAAAATGTGCTATTTTAAGAGTTATACCTTGCTCAAGGCAGAGCTAATTGGTCTGCAGGGTGATGATGGGACAGTGCCCTCAACCTTGGCCTCATTCTCTTACCTACTGAGCTTACCACCAATGAGATCATGACACCTGAGAGCAAACTCATGATAGCATATGCTGTGGCACATATGTATTTGGTTTGAGAGCAGCTCTCAGAGTTAGCCAGATTTCTCTACTGATGAGCTCCTGCAAATGAGAACACCACCACATACTGACTTATGAGTCAAATCAGGCCAAGGGGAAAGGAGGAAGGATTAGGAGGACGTGAGACTGTAAGTCCCCATTCACATACAGGGATACTTTTTTTTTTTTTTTTTAATGAGAAAAAGAGAGAGGAGGGGAAAAAAAACAAACCATCAAACATCCTTTGTGTCTGGAAGGCAGGCCAGGTAATCTATTTCTTGCCTTAATGTCAAGCTTCAGTAAACCCACCTCCTCCTCTCTGAAGTGGCTGCTGGCCATTATGCAAGCCGGAAATGTACATGGCAGGAAGAGCTAAAGAACTGAAAACTGAATTGGGGGAGGAGGGCAGCTGCTGAAGTTAGCAAAGGTAAAGCCAGGGGAGAAAAGGATGAGGGGAAGGCAAGGAGCATGCACAAAATGCTCCTTTACCTCCACCATGGAAGTGAGAGGCTGCTGAGAAATGCTTTGCTAGCCTGGAGTCAGGTTCTCTTTTGTCAAGTGTTAAGAAAACAGAAAACGTCTCATTTTTTAAATTTGTGAACAACAAAACAAAAACATTAGTCCTGTTCCAGGTGATCATCCATCAATTTAAAGAAGTGCCCCTGAGGCACCAGAGCTTTAATCCCCCAATAATCTGTGTACAGGTGAAAACTTACTAGTGCATGTACATCTGTTGTCTGACTGATTTGGGCAGGAGGATGTGGACATCCTGACCCTCAGAGGCACAACCCAGCAGGGAATGCTGCTATATACTCAGCTGTGCAGTAGAATAGCGTTTAGAGTAAACTCCTATACCAACCACCTACTTTGAGACTATGTCCAGGGCCTAAACTCAGTATGGCTTGGTGGTTGGCTGGTTATTTATGCATGTATGTATGATTGATTATTTATCTATTTATGAGTGAATGCATGATGCCAATCTTTGTTGCCCAGGCTGGAGTACAATGGCATGATCATAGCTCACTGCAACCTTAAATTCCTGGGCTCACGTGATCTTTCTAAATAGAGGGGACTGTAGGTATGTGCCACCACACCAAGATAATGCTTAGATTTTTTTTTTTTTTTTTTGCAGTTCGGGCCGAGGCCAGGTTTGAACCCACCACCTTCGGTATATGGGGCCGGCGCCCTACTCAATGAGCCACAGGCACTGCCCAATTTTTTTTTTTTGAGACGAAGCCTCACTACGTTGCCCATGCTGGTCTTGAACTCCTGGCCTCAAACAATCCTCCCATCTTGGCCTCCCAAAGTGCTGGGATTACAGGCATGAGCCACTGCCCCAGCCTGGTCTTCTGTTTTCGACCAATGATGACTGTGACTCACAAAGGAAGAGGAGCAGCTAGGACATCTGAACTCAACGGAGCACTATGCATCCTGGAGCCAGCCTCTTTTGGTGTGTGATGAAGAAAGCTCCCCCCAACACCTAGTTCACAGGGTCTCTGGGCTGTTTTCCTTTCTCCCAGTTTTTATTAACCCCTGCTCAAAAATTTTAGCACCTCCTTATTACTTTCCTTTATATACCAGAAGTCAAAGTTCTTCACATTCTGGTTCCAAGCTAAGCTCCTTAGGATAGCTCTGTAAGGGCAAAATACTGATCACTATGGAAGTGGAGGGCTTGCAGGGAGACATTTGTTTAATTCTTGCTTTTTGGGGTAGGTTCACAATTTTTCATAATAAAGGAGTAGGGAGAGAGAAGAAGAGCTCTACCACCCAAGTCAATTGTCATCTGACTGCTCCCTATTCTAAGGCCCTGCCCTAATGTCATTTTCTTTTGGATGTTCTCCACGTCATCCTTGCTTATCAGAATCCTGCTGTACTTTTACCTATACCCATCTCAGTGCTTCACTTACGGGCTGAGCTTCAGAGAACCAACATTGTATCTTAAGCATCGAGGTATTTCCCCCAGTGTCTTATACATAGTAAGCAGCCAATAAATGTTTGCTTAGTGAAAAATGAATTTACACGCATCAGAACAGATTAGCCTGTGAACAACTGAACCTCCTGGATACATCTAAGCCTCAGGTAAGGAAACAGAGCCTCTTCCAAGCAAGTACCTTCTTCGTGGTTCTGATGCAGCATGACCTCCGGCTGTGTGTGTATAGAGTTTCCAGGGTGGAAGAACGGTGAGAAAAGAATCCGAGGTTTCCTCTGCTTCAGGATATGCTGAAGGAGTTCATAGAGCACGTCTCCTGCGAAGGGAAAGGAGAAAGAAATAGGGAAATGGGGACTTGACTTTTTTTTTTTTTTTGAGACAGAGTTTCACTCTGTCACCCTAGGCTGGAGTGCTGTGGCATCATCCTATGGCTCACAGCAACCTCAAACTCCTGGGTTCAAGAGCTCTTCTTGCCTCAGCCGTCTATGTAGCTGAGACGACACGCTCCTGCCACAACACTCAGCTCATTTTTCTATTTTTAGTAGAGATGAGGTCTCACTCTTGCTCAGGCTGGTCTGGAACTCATGAGCTCAGGTGATCCACCTATGTTGGCCTCCCCAAGAGCGAGGATTACAGGTACGAGCCACCTTGCCCAGCCGAAATGGCGATGTTTTTTTCAACAACCATTTATCAAGCTTTAGCTGTGTGCCTGGTTTTGTTCTGAAGGTACCATGATGAGCAAAACAGGCAGGCTCCCTGCTCTCAATGGAGCTCATGGGGACAGGATGGAGCACCTGAAGCTCATGAGGTCAGAGCCATGTGATTTTTTTAAAAACAAAACCTTTTTGATGATTATAGTAATATACCAAAAAGTTTTTAAAATGCAGAAAGCCAGAAAGAAAACGAAAGTCGCCTACAATCCCACTGCTGACAGAAAGGAGCCCTGTTAACAGTACCTATAGCTATATAGTTTGAACCAGCTTTTAATAGTCTAATGTACTTTCTTACCTCCACATTAGGTTTTGAAGACTTCTCTACACTACCAAACTGCTTTAGTGGCCGCATAGTAACGACCTATCAGAGGGCTATACCAGACTTTATTGGAAATTTAAATCGTCCCTATTTATTGCTATTATTTTTGTGAAGATATCCTTTTACATTTACCTTGGCTTGTACTTTAGACTATTCAAATTAGAATTACGAAGTCATTAAGTATGAGCATTTTTTAAATTTTTTATTTTATAATTTTATTAAATCATAATTGTGTACATTGGTGCAATCATAGGGCACAATGTGCTGACTTCATATACAATCAGAAATATTTCGATTGTACTGTTAAACATAGCTTTCATGGCATTTTCTTAATCACTATATGAAGACATTGATATTCTACATTTAATAAGCTTCACCAGTACCCTGCTAAGATGCACCGTAGGTGTGATCCCACCAATTGCCCTCCCAAGTATGAGCATTTTTAATGTTTAAACAACGACTCATAGATTCTTCATAGAAATCTTTCCTACAGAGAAAAACATGCCTTTTTCACCAACCCCAATCCCAGGCAGGAAAAGAATATAAAAAAAAAATTTGCAAGTCCAGTTAGAGGTGCTAACTATTGGAGATGCTCTATAAGGAACTGGCACATTCTGGGATGCTTCCCTCTTTTAAAAATACATGCAGGCACAGCTCCAGGGTTCTCCAATCTCTAGAAAATCATCTTGAGGTGTCAGTCCCCAGCAGAGGATGGCTGGTGCTGGGTTGGGGAGGGCCTCTCTGTTCTGATATATCTGGTATTTGAAGTGTCCACTGAGTAGTTAATTAGCAAAAAAACTGTCATGGTCTTGTCCCACCCCTTTGGCTCAAGTTCAAAATGCAAGTGGGTGCCTCAAAACCCATAACCCAAGTGGGTGGTTAATCTTTAAAATATCACAGGCCTCTAACTGTTCCCCCACGCCCTCCCCCACACACAGACATGCAGTCAACAGTACCAAACAATAGGCTTTGTCTCTAATTTTAGCCATTTTTAACAGATAACGTTAATTAACAACTTTGTTTAGCTGCATATTTTGGGCTGGAGATATTGCTATATTATGTTTTCTTTCAAACTCAGCAGGAACTGGAGATATGCTTCATATAAACTTCCTCCTTTCTGCAAACCTTCTGTCCTCTCCGGTTTGTACCAAATGAAGTCCCATGGATGTGCCACCCTAAGTGATTCCTGAGGGAATCGGTGTCTCTGACTTTGTTCCACCCTCTACCTTTGACATGTGGTTGCGACTGGTGCACCTTCTGCCACTACTTACTAATATGATTAAATAAGGCGAAAGACTTCAAAGAGCTGTAGACATCATGTAATGGGGTATTTTATTAAAAGGAGATGGGTGGGAAGATGCATTATATTTAAGGTAGAACCGTGGCCCATGTGACTGCATTTGCGAGTTGGGAACGGCTTTGGAATTCACTGAATCCAAACCTAGTAGTCATGGTGATGCCTCTGATGAGGCGGGATACGGAGCCTGAAATACAGTCCTATTTTAATGATTCATATTTTAATCTCATACAAAAATAAGTCCCTAATCAACACTTTGTTTCTTTTGCTTTAGTGTAATGTCTTCCTGAACTTTTCCTGATTTACCCGGCCTCACGCTCACTGGGTTTTAATCCCGTGGGTTTGATCAATGCTTTATTTTGGTAGTTTGCAGAACAGAAAATGAAAACATTAAAAAAATGTGTTCCTGATGATTACTATTACTAAAAAAAATGATCAGTAATTAGCGCATCCATCTTGGAAGGAAGGCCAGGAAATATAAATTTAGTGTCTGGGGGTGGGGGTGGGGGTGGGTGGGCAGGCTGATGTGGCAGTGGGGAGTGCAGATGCTGCCTCGGTTGGAGTCCCAGCTCCTCCTCACCAGGTGACCTTGAGCAAGTCCCTGAACTTCTCTGTACAATGTAAACAGCAGCATAGAGTGTTAAAGGACAAGGGTGGCTGCACCTGCTGCTCCCTGGCCCCCTGCCTGGAGAAGCTCCCTGGAGGGGCAGTGGGCAGGGTGCTTTCCTTCCTCCACGTACTCAGAGAAAGTGAGGTGAGATGGCAGACCAGTGACAGTCTGTGCTCCGGAATCAGCCTGGCGCCACCTCAGCCACATCCCTGACCTCGTCTAGGCCACAGTTTCCTCATCTATAAGATGACAGTGTTGACGGCATCCACCTTGTAGGATCATTGTGACACTTCAATGAAGTGGTCCATGTGATAAGGTAAACAGTAGAAGCTCAATAAACGCTAGTGGCTGCTTTTACCAATGCCACCACTGCCAATGACAGGAGTGTCCTTGTTATTACTGACATTATTAAAATGGTTTAGGACAGACGGTTGTGCAGACCTGTAAGGAGGTGTCACGTGGAGAGTGGGGCAGTGGTGTGTCAGTCATGGTTGCCCTGTCAGAAAGGGTACAGAAGGCTGACAGATGCCACTTGCCTACTCTCGGGCTCCCTGGACACCTTGTCCCTATTTGAGGTCTAAACCTACAGGGGGGCAGATGTGCGCTCCACTCTACATGTTTCCAGGCCTTCTCAGCCTCTCATCCCAAAGCTGGTCTAGGGAGCAGGCAGAGAGAATGCAGGAGAAAGCTGGGGAAGGGTTAGTCCCATGGATGCTGCCAGTTTCTTACCTGAGGCTGTTAGGAGATTCAGTGCAACAGCGGAAGTTAAGTACCATCCACAGGGGACGGCTAACAGATGGGAACACAGACCTGAGGTCTTAGGCCAGGAAAACACTTAATTCTAAGCCCCTAGTGTGGCCCTAGCTGAACCAGTTCATTCAAGGCTTTTTGTTTCCTCAGCAACCAGGGACTCAGTTGGGGAACGTAGCTGGTTCTGCACAAACACATCCCTGGGGGGCGGAGCAGAGACCCAACTTCCTGTGCATGTGCTGTGAGTGTGTGACTGGCAGTAACAGTGCAGGTCCAACAGAATCTCAGACCTACAGCAGATTCTAGAGGTTTCTTCGATAGAGTCCCCTGCCTCCCCTTCCATGCCAAAAAGTGGCTTTGGCTGAGCACTTCCAGTGATGGGCAGCTGGCCACAGCACAAACCACTTTTGGATAGCTCTTAGTTGATGGAAAGTTCCTCTGTTGAGTTGCAATCTGGCTTTCCCTGCAATCCCCACACCTTGGTTCTTAGTCCTGCCTTCTGGGCAACACACACCGTGAATGTCTACAACAGGTTTCTAAATAAATGAAGATGCCCTCCCATCCTCCCCATCTGCTGTCCATTTGTTCTCTTCCCATCTTCATATATGCAGGGGGCCACATGGAGAAAGTAATATTAGCAAAAGGAGCTCTAGAGTAAAGAAGGTATTTGCAAATAAGTTGTATTTGCCTGCCAAAAATAAAAAGCGTGAGTCATAGCATTGTGTGTCTAATTTAGCTGATGACCACTGGTTTAATTTTGAAGGGCACTTTTCAAATAACTCTTAGCCTGTTTGATTCTTGCAAATCTCTAATCCAAGAAAATAAAACATAGTGTCTGGTACTAACTAGTGCTTCTTTTGTACTAAGCAACGGACTCAAGGCCAATTGGTCAAGGGACCATAGCTTTTGTTGGTTCCTCCATATATCTTCACACATGCAGATAGTTCACGTGTATACATGAACATCTGTGTGCAGAGGTAGATTCGGCACGAAGCTAATGAGATTCAGGATCGTGAACATGCACAGATCCCTAGGAGAAACCCCAGAAATATTTGTATGCCTCAGATTACAAGCTTCAGGGCCATAAACCCTATCCCTCATACATGCACACATACTCACACAGAAACAAACACACAAGTATGCACTGGTGATCATGATGTGAAAACCCAGGCACCTACTTTGAGAATGCTAACTTCTATTATTTTATTGCAATTTGTTTCAAATGAGTAATTGAGAGACTGAACAACAATATTGTTGCAAGTTGCCTTGTCAATCTTACCTGGTCTCTGAAGACCAAGAAGATACAGATGTTGTTCGGCCAGAGGCTTTAAATTTACTTAAGTTACTTAAATTTAGAGGAAAGAACTTGGGCTCTGAAGCAAAGCAGTCCCAAATTTGAATTCTGGTTCTTCTACTTGTCAGCTGCATTCCCTGAGTTCAAGGCTTAGTTCAGCATTCTTGTGTTGAAAACAACAATAAGGCCACAGACTTGGCCGGACAATTGTAAGGACGAAATGAGATTATGTGCATCAAGCACCAGCTCCATGGTGGATGGTATATCTTAGGATTATGAAAATTATTAACAGACGTGTCTCCACAAAAATCTGGCAAAAAACTGTTTCAAGACTTTGCATTTAAAGCACATGCTTACGTTTTACAGTCACATTGATGCGTATGGAATATTTTTTGCCCCAGCTGACGTCATTTCATCTAGACATTTCCAGTTCTCAGTTCTCCCTCTCCCAGTCCCACACACCCCATTCACGGTTATATTGCCAACCTCTTTCTTGGGGTTTCTTTCCTTTAGCGCGTAACCAGTGTCAAGTGTTTCCTGCCCCCAGCACACACAGCCCCTCCTTCTTCTCATTTTCCTCTCCAGGTGCTGCTCCTGTTTCTCTCCTCCCATCACAGACGAACTTCCTTGGGGAGCTGTTCAACTCTGTGGTCTCCACTCCCTCACCTTCCATTTGGTTCCCACTTCCACCCTTCTCCATCTCACTCTTGCCAAGGTCACATCCCTGTGGTCAAACACCTGGGGAACTGCCTGACCTCTTGGCAAAATCCATCGAGGTGATTAGGACCTCTCCCCTCCGCGAACACTCTGGCTTCAGAGATGCCCACCCGTCCTGATTTTCCTCCCACCCATCTAGATTTTCTTCCCTCCTCTCTGCTCTTCCTCTTTCAATATTAAGGTTCCCTAGGCCTCTCTCTAGCCTTGCTTCTGGGGCAACCTCATCCACTCCCATGACTTCAATGGGCTTTGCTATGCTAAACCTGCTCCAAGGGCATTTCCTCTGAACTCCAGAACCACACTCAGTTCCTAGGTCCTTCCTCCTGGAGCTCCTACAGGCACCACACGTGTAATGCATCTAACACAAAAGTCTTTATCAACCAGACAGTGTCCCCTAGTTCAGTGAATGCTTAGCTGATCATGTCAGAAACCCGGGGGTGACCCTTAACTCCTCCTCCTTCTCTCTCATCTAACATCCAAGACCTGTGCACTCTTCCTTCTCAATGCTGAGTCACCCCATCCCTCAGCTGGCCTCACTTTAGTGCAAGTCGCCACCACTGCTTCTAGACTCCAGTCGAATGGCTGTCCCACTTCCATTGTCCCACCTCTGCACCTCGTCATGCCAAACCTCTCCTTGAAACCCTGGATGGCTTCCATTCATTTTTAAAATAACATAAAATCCTGAACATGACCTGCAAGGCCCTACAAAACTTACTGAAGAAATAATGAATGAGTGCGTGGACTAATGGCCGTAAAGCTATAGTGTAGTCCACGATCTTTACCTTCCCTAGTTTGTTCAGCTCATCCCACATTGAGGGTGGTTGGGGAATTTCCAGTTTTTAGTATTAGAACTGCTAACGGTGTCTTTTTAATTTTTTCCCCACCATTGGATGATTTCCTGAGGATATTTTCTTAGAAATGGAATTATCGGTGAAAGGGTAGATTAGTTTTACGGTTTTTATTATACCTTACTCGTTGTCAGAGGCCTGGACTGACCCTTAGTGTCATCTGCCTGGCTACCCAGAGCCTCTCCCAGGGGTCTCACAGCTTTGAACTTCTCTAGTGCAGCAGGTTTGAAGAAGACCTCCTAGCATTCACATTTGCATTTTTCAGGTGATGATTTGCTATGTCCGTATCCTTACATGTAGATTAAATTTGCTAACAGTTCTCTCTACTCTTTCATTTTCATTCAGAGATGTTTTTAAAAAAAAATTTAAAAAGAAAATTTTTTTTTAAAAAAAAAATTTAAAAGAAAATTTAAAAGACCGATTTAAAAGAAAAGTGTTCTTGGTATGGAAGGAGCACTTTTAGATGTGTACAGAGATTCTCTGCTATGTTGTTTCATTCTATGATGGGTTTAGGATGAAGCCCAAGGCCTCAGTCACTGCAAGTTTCATCATGAATTCAACAGTGACAATGCCAGGGCAGTCATAGCCTAGCAGATCCCATTGTACCCACCACACGCCTGTGCCTGAAACGGGCCTGCTTTGTTTTCTGCCTCTGCTTGACCCTAGTTACCAAGTATCATCAACCCATTTTTGTAGGTGGATTGAATTACTCACCTTTTAAAATTTACTATGAAGTACCTTCTGCAACCATAAAAATAAACTAGGCTTTTGCTTAGGAACAAATATTTGAAAGTCAGCTTAAGATTTATGTCTTTGACACAGAGACCCTGAGGAAAAGGGGACAGGTTGCAGGAAAATTTGAGTATTATATTGAAGACAAGAATAAAGCATTCAGAAAATAGATACAGTAGGATAATGGCCTTTGGACAGCTAGACGTATAAGATAAAGTAAAATAAATAAAATAATGAGCTCTTGAGAGAATGTAAATATTATGGAATAAGATTTGCTTTACGAAAGGAAGCACTTCACAGTTTGTTTTACGTATGTTATCATAACGTCACCCTGTGGAATGACTACTTCCATTTTACAAATGGAGGGGCAGGGTGCTAAGAAATTACACGACTTTCCCATAAGTGACTTACCTAAGTTTTTCTCTGACGTGTGATGATACCCATTGTATTTTTTTTTAGGCTTGGTCAAGAACTCAGTAAGAGAAGAGCCAACTCTGAGTGTCTTCAGTCACAGGACATTTCAGGGCTGCTACTTCCCTTCTGTGACCCAAATCCTTGAGTTCTGTGACTTACTTCTCAGTCACTTGACACTCAATCTAGCTAACCACCTACCATTGCTTTATAGAAATCAATAGGCAAATTGGGCCAAGGAACTCTATGTAAGTAAAGACTAGTATTTTCAGTTTAGCTTTGAAAGGGGATATTACCATATTTGAAGAATATAAGCAAAGCATCCAGAGACAAAGGTGCTGGTGGGCTAGAAAGGAAAGAAATACTTTGGAAAATCACACTCTAGTCTATGAAGAGACTTTCAGATTTTAGTATACTAAAAGCTCCAAAATGGTTAGCAAATCCTTAGTGCATTTTTGCTGAATCAAATTGAAGGTACTTAGAAGATAGGTTTCTTTCCTTTTTTTGGTATTGGTAGAGAGTGAGTATAACATGGGTTTAAATGGATAATAACTTGCGGGTTGTTTGTTCATCTAAAATAATGGGTACATAAATCTATCCCACCTACATATGAACAGATAACCCAAATAAGAGTTAATATAAATGCCAACTTATCTGTTCCTTCCTATCAATGTGTTTTCTCAGAGACTCAAAGTAGTCAAGTGATCAAATACCTCTCTGAATATAAATCCCTCAAAACCATTTAATGTGGTAACTGCCTGTTAGTCCAAGGACAAGGTAAAATTAATTCTGTCTAGGTGAGGTTTTATAAAATTCAGATTCCTTTACATTTAGTCTTTAGCTCTGCAAATGTTATAAATTTGTTAGCTTCCTATATCCTGTGATTAGGAGACTATTTAAAAAAATGCCCCCTTTATCTTCGAACTTGAAATATTTCTGTACAGAGAGCACATAGTTGCTTAATAAATATTATAAATGTTCCTTGCTTTATTCTAATGGTTGAAAATATAGGACTCTTATCCTGGACATGGAAAACAATAAGTGTAATTTGTGAAGTTGATCAAAGAATATGGCATTAAGCATTTGAACTTTAGCCATATAAAAATTTTGGTTACTTATAACTCATTGAGTCTAGTTATCACTTTTCCACATTGGAGATCAGTTTTTTAAAGGAATGTTATTTCCACATACAGAGAGCACAGTTTTGGGCGACCCCAGACAGGAAATAAGGCTGGGTGGAAGATTCAAGCATCCATTCGCAGGACGGGGCATCCAAATACTTTTGTTTTATTTCAGCAGCACTGTGACTAGTGAGAAGCTACTACTTTGCTCTCTCTACACAGCAAAAAAGAGTCAAAGAAGGGCCAAAGGAAAAACTTGGGTGAAGTGTAAGTTTCACAAGGTATCTAGATCGAAGGAGGGCCATGTATTTATTCACTCCCTGTAGGGTAAGAGGTTATAATGGTCACTAGAAACTTATCACTGCTTCAGTGTTGAAGTTGAACCAAACTGTTAAAGAGTCAAGGGAGCTTAGGATCCACATGGTGAAAACCCCAGTTTATGGATAAGAAAAATATGTGTAGTGAAGTGATGTGATTTGTGAAGCGATGGCTGTAGAACCCAGGCCTTGGGACATCTGCTATACAAACTCCTAAAGTAGACAGCCCATGTCAGAGGAAACAGCAGCAAATGTTACATCTCAGAAATAAAAAAGATTTTCAACCCAGACTTTGCCTCTGCCTAAGGAGAATGGCTACAATTTTCCTTCCTCACCCTGCCTGGTGGCCCCGTTGTGAGACGGATCTTTTCACCTCCTTCCTAGTTCTGTCTTCCAGCTCCTCTGTTTTGTGATAAGTTTTCCTGTGGTCCTTGTTGGCACATATCGCCTTGAAATCACAGCTTTCTGGCTGACCCTTTCGTTAAATTACTTACATTATAAATTCACCTGTATGCCCAGTTCATAAATTATGTCATGGAGTTGATGCTCATCCCTATCATTCCCAGCACTGGCCTGGCTCTTGCTTCAGATTTCCAGTTGCAGAACAGGACACGTCTTCTTGTGGGTCCTGGCACTGCTTGACCCCAAATGAACTCTTACCACTGTTTCCACATCAGCAACCCATCTTATGCAGCCACTTTGTGCATGAAGTAGTTATCCTGGTCTCACCTATGCAATTCTGGATTCTGTGCCTCCCATTAGGATTGTAGCAACAGTGCTCGAACTCGCTTTCCTGCCTTAAGTGACCCAAAGCATCTACCCTTTGCACTGATGGCAAATGTCTGTTCCAAAGGAAGGGCTCCAACCATACCCTGATAATTCTAACTTTTTACTTGTTTCCCTTCACCTGCAAAATAAAATCCAAGTTTCTTGACTTTAGTACTCTCAACTAGGTCATAATTCAAGCAATATATATTGATTGCCAACTGGATGCCATGCCCTGTGCTAGGCTCTGGGGACCTGGCAGCTTAATAGGACACACTCTCTGCTCCTCCTGAACTTTCTATTCTAGGTGTAGGAGGCAGAGGGGCAAATAGTCACGTGCAACACAGTGTGTGTGGAAGGGGAGAAAGGAGGAACCACACCTAACCCAGACCCAGGGGGGACAAGTTGGGAAAGGCAGGCAGGTGGGGTAGAATTGGGGATGCAAGGATAAAGGTCATCCAAAGCCTTCCAAGAGAGTCAACATGACTTGAAACGTGAGGAGGCAGTCAGACAAGTGTGGGCGGCGGGAGGAGTGAGGTGGAGTGGTGTCCAGAGGAGTGGCCACATGTGCCTTATCTCGGAACTCCTCTTCCACTCCTCTTACGGTTCCTCCTTGATACGCTTCCTTACCTCCCTCCTGTTTACCTTTCAAAGTTTTCAAAGACCGGCTCCATTACCACGTCCTGGAGTTTCCTTTGACAATCCCACTGGAAAGCCCTCTCCTTCCTGCGACCTCCTGCTCTGGTGCAGAGCTACTTGGGAAATACTCAGGGAATGAGCATCTCCCATCACCCCCTCACGGGGGCTACAGCACCTTGCAAACGTTCCGGTGCCACAGTGGTAGCTGGCTTTCCTGCCTCTGCCCCTCCTCCGAGGCGTTCTCACCATCTCCCAAATACACGAGACTGGCACGGGTCCAGCTACCCTCTGCCTACTCAGCCCTGCCCTTCCTTCTCTCCTGAGGTTCACCCTACTCGGCGCTCTCCATTCTTCAGCCTTCTTTGGCCTTTAGGGGTCCGTGCAATCCTGCCTCCATCTATCTGGACAGTAACTCCTTGAGAACGGCACCATCTTCCACAGAGCCCACCCTGGCAAAGATCTGACAAAGTGACAAAGAACTACCGACAGGCTTTCACATAGCTCTGCTTAGAGCTTTGAGCGGAGGGAACCTCGTTTCCTAAGTAAAGTTGAGAGGTCACTGGAGAGAAAAATAAACCAGCAATAAAAAAGGAGCACCTGAGATACGATAAAAGGGAAATTTACAAAGACGTGGGAGAAAAGCTGGCCAAGGTCTAAGGCAAATCAAGTCAAAACCCATGACTCTGTTTGCCTTTCCTGAGTGGTTTCGCTGGGACACAAAAGAGTTGGGTTTTTTCCTTCCACATACAGAACTTTGTCTCTCTGAGTATAATACCTCTGAGCTTCCACTGGAGCAGAAAAGGGAAGTATTCTGCAATAAATTGAATGGAATTATTTCAGATAGTTTATTTATATGGTTGTTTTATAGTTCTTTTTTGTGAGATTACAGAAAGAATCGATGATTTGAGACATAATGTTTCAGGTATGTTTGTGCCCCATCTAAAAACTAAAAACTTAACTTGTTTTCAGAGTTTGTTTCAAGTTTCAGTAACAGCTCTACTTTGGGGGAAACTTCCCCTTTAACATTTCTTCATATAAACGGTCTGTGGCAATTGGGAAAAGCAGGCGGAGATACTGGGCTATCGCTTTATCTCCGCTCCTGTAAAGAGGGACGTTTCCTCATGACGGTTGGTTTATTAACTTTTGGCAGGCCTCCAGCGGTAAGTAAGGGTTGGACATTGTCAGGGACTGTGCCAAGACCTTACGCAGGCTCCCTGACCTTTGTCAAGAGAAAAGGTGCTCAGCCAGAGAAGCGACAGCAAAGTCGAGGGCCTCTCGGTACTCCAATAACTAACCCCTCGAGAGGCCTACACTTGAGACCAAAGTTGGCATATGTTGTTCCCAGATAGCTGCCTTCCAAATAGCCACAGGCTTTAAGAAATGAAATTCAGAAGCACATGTGAAGTCTTTTCCATGGTGGGTAACACACTCTGCAGGGACAAATGTTTGTTACTGAATTAGACCTTCCCACGGGGTCTTACTTTGCCAAGTCGTCTAGTTAGGTAAGCCTGAGGAAACCTCCACAGGTATTTTTTTTTTTTTTTAAGGATTTCTACAAGCTACAAGGTGCATTACTTTTAAAAAGTCAGTAAAAAGCAAAAAAATTCCCCCCTGCAACCTGAGAAAAGAAATAAGTCAGTGCCTCCAAAGGAAATCTTAAAGCTCTTGGAGTTATTTCTAAACCTGCCTTGGTAGCAGGGTCCTCCTGTTTTTCAGCCTCAATCTCTAGTTCCAGGTCTCTAGTTCCACTTTCTTTTCTGCCCCCTCCACCTCAGCAAGGCCTGTTCCCCTTCCCCTCCTGTCTCTGGTTTTGTTTTTTTTTTTGGCCGAGGCTGGGTTTGAACCCACCACCTCCAGTATATGGGGCCAGCGCCCTACTCCTTTGAGCCACAGGTGCTACCCTCCTGTCTCTGTTTTTAACGGAGCAGTTCATAAGCTACACTCACTCTCAGGTTTCTCTCGTAGCCTAGGTCTTCAGAATCGGGCAAGGGACAGAGAGAAAGGCCTGGAGTGGCATTTTTTGCTTTTTTTTTTTTTTTTTTTTTTTTTTTGGTGTTATAAAAATATTAGTGTAGAGCCCAAATCATTTTAAACAAAGATGATAAAA